>JAMAFX010000022.1:0-232516 GCA_023625875.1 Trichocomaceae sp. PYS4502
GAAAACATTTAGGGTGATAACCAATCTTTAGACACTCTTGGTATAGCATTAGTACCTTCTCCTTAATCAAAGGCCATTGTAAAAACGATGATCCGTCGATCGTTCCGCAATCCGTCGAGGGAAGTCACGTGACTGCCCATTCCCGATGCAGCCTAGTCTACCCGCGGCGCCCAAAGACAACGGCGCGACGTGATTGGCGGCGGTAAAGCGCAAAAACACAGGCCGCAAAGCAGCACATCATAACTACTGTTTGCACCGCCAATCAGAGCCGTGCTCTTCATTCTTCTTTGCCTGGCTTAGTCATTCTGCCCTCTCTGCCTGGCGTGCCTTAAGGATCTGGTTTACTTTTCTTTTTTTTTCTTGGTTTCCGCCTGCGTATTTAAAGCACGCTGGTTTCCCACTTTTTCTTCCCGATTTTCTCCTTCTTCCATCACCCTCTCGATTGTCGTGTTGGTTACCCATCAATTTTCACCACTTTCCATCCATTTTCCATCGAGTTTTCAATTTATTTTCATTCCTTTTCATCATGACTGGTCGTAAGTATTTATTTTCTTTTATATTTACTGCCCCTCGTCTTGTTGATTGTGGTCGATATTATTTATCGATGGGCGTCGCGTGGTGATGACTTTATTACATAATCAACGCGTCGCACCACCACTCATATCAACTATGATCTATCCTATACTATCACTACTGTTATTATTGCATATACTAATCATCATCTATTAGGCGGCAAAGGTGGCAAGGGCCTTGGCAAGGGCGGTGCCAAACGCCATCGCAAGATTCTGCGCGACAACATCCAGGGTATCACCAAGCCCGCCATCCGCCGTCTGGCGCGTCGTGGTGGTGTCAAGCGTATTTCTGCTAGTATGTCTTCCTCATCCGTTGATTTTAAAAAAAATTAATCTAGTTTACTGACGGTCTTTGTAGTGATCTACGAGGAAACCCGTGGCGTTCTCAAGACGTTCTTGGAATCCGTCATTCGTGACGCTGTCACCTACACTGAACACGCCAAGCGCAAGACTGTTACCTCGCTGGACGTGGTGTATGCCTTGAAACGCCAGGGACGTACTCTGTACGGTTTCGGTGGTTAGACGTGTGGTCTAATCTAGTCGGTCGTGTTTCGATGGTGACTATATTGTCTGTCTGTCTGTCTGCCTCTCGTTGAGATGTGATGGATATATATCATTGTATACCGTCGAAAGCATGGATGAATACTTGATTTTAAATGCTCGGGTCTGATTATTTTTTTTTCTGGGTTGCTGGGTTTTATTTGGGTCTGGTACGCTGGTCGTTGGGATGGATGGTGTGCTGATTAACTCTACTGCTTTATTATCTGTTACGTACTAGAGAATGAACCTGTCTGTTTACGTATAACTTGGATCTTTGTAAGAAGGTTGGAGTAGATTATTATTTCTAACATAGTAGATTCCATATCCGGGTAAAAATTCATGTATCCGCCCAGACGCCGATTGTTTGTGCAACTCTTTCAGTCAAGCATGCGAGGTGGTATAGCAGTAAAATCATAATAAAATGGTCATATCGATCGTGACTTCCAGTCCGGTTCGTTGTCTTTTTGATTTGATTTGGTTTAGTTAGGGTTTCATCAGCCGTACTGCAAAATGGGTTTCGATGCATCATTTCAACGAGAAAACCGTGGCAGCAGCCTTGAACATGTTCAGGCGCTTCGTCTGCTCTGAGGGCACGGTGCTCTGCTTAATGTCCTTCTCATCGAGGGACGTCCGAGTAGATGAAGTGGTGATACTGGAAGAAGTGGGCGATGTGTTGCCGCTGCGCTTTCTTGCGGCGGCCATTTTGAGAGCGAGGACTAGTTGGGTGTCTGAGCCGTCGAATTCGCTGCGAGTGACGGTGGGAGCGTGGAGGCCGTACATTTTGATGGTGTTGTAGTATTATACCTAGGTATACCGAGGTAGGTGGTAATGAATAAGATCAAATAGGGCAGTCTTGTTTGTCTTCCAGTCTGATCAGGAGGAGGATGATTATGATGAGGCAAGCTTGAAACTCGACAGGAATTCAGGTACTATTTATATACTGCCATTTCTCTATGTTTATCTCATATACAGAAAATATATGCTCATTCCGTATTCAAGTCCGAGACGAGTCAGACGACGATCCAGATTCTAGATGATCCCACGAGGCTCATCGCAGCCAATCATACAAGCCATGTTGAGCCTCACGTATCCTTTTTATTAGTCACATTAGGCAACTAGTTAGTTATAACTAGTTACATCACTTCTAAGTTCTGGCGTTCTAGAGAGAGGCCGCTGGCGGAGTGGATTCTGTTTTCGTACTCCGAATTCCGACTTTGATTCCGACACTGTAGTTGATCCACTTTCTTCAGGCTACAACGTACTATTCCAACCCAACGTACTACTCCAACCAGTCGGAATGAAAAATTTGGGAATTCCGACACCTTCGAATACTGAGTAGTAAGTACTAAGTAGTAAGTACGTACTCCGTGCAGAAAGTTGCTGCCTGTACTCTAAATTTCTAGTAAATCGGAAACGGGATTTGGACCGTGAAATGCCAATCAGTGATCACATTCTTCCTAGCTCTCGATTCTAGGTATGTACCACGCTTCTGGCTGGGATCGCGAATCTGATCGAAAAACTCGCTAGACAGAAAACATAATTATATTATTGGTTTTGGGATGGAAAGTTACCAATCGACTAATAATGGGAAAAATGATCCATGTGTGAAACAACATTGTTTAAATGCATTAACGCGTAAAGGTACCTAGGTATTTCCCGGTGAACGTGCTGGTAGTGTGTCCATAGTATCGACTTCTGTCCAGTGTGATTCCTCATGCTTAATCTCGACCTCGGTTTGGACATGGATCTGGCTTAGCGTTGTCGAGTCGACAACGCCCTCCTCTTCGTATCGATGGCGGTCTTGTAGCTCAACCTCGCTCCCAGAAGGTCTCTCCTCCATACGCTCAAAGCCGGATCCTACCACTGTCTTGGTCGTCGCTATGATCTTGTTGCTGGACGTGGCTAAATACGGGTTTGCGGAATTTGAGCTGTAGGCGCCGTGCGACCTGCCACGCGACGAAAGGAGGCGTCTGAATAGGGGCGTCATCAATGGCAGATTGCCGCACGTGATACCGGTCGCGATCTCAAGATATGTCCAAGTGCCTGCCTCGGCTTGGGTGGCTGTATGGTGACGGGAGAATCAAGCGTTAGAATGACATGAAAAGCCCAAGCTATGCATGTAGGGGTGCTTGCATGTAGTATTGACGGCTGTGCCAAGGAGTGCAATCCATCGAACGAAGCTCGTCGCTATCACTCTGAAGAAGGAAGGATTTTGTCAGTAAAAAGAAAGTGCCCAACGGCTCACACCGGGCTGGGCGGCAGCACTCACAGGATACCGACAGCGAATACGGCTGACAACGCATATTTTCTCCGACGATTTATTTTCAGTTTTCTCAGAACGGGGATTGGCATGCAGAATATGAGGATGTCGCCAAAGCAGGACAGAACCCCGTCCGTCAACCCGATTTTAATCAGGGGGTTTTTGACGCAATGGCCCTTCTGGTTCTTATCCCAGAAATACGACACCGGTAGGCATTCAAGCATTGACGCCAGCCATGCGCCGATGGTCCAGAGCATCGTATAAGCCCAAATGACCCAGGCGGCTATGCGGAACTTCCTGGTGCCGAATAGCCGGACGTAGAACAGGATGATGGATGTCTTGATGAAGAATAAGGTTGGGGGTTGGAATCTCTGCAAGAACAGCGTTCTAAGCAGAAGGTTGGAGGGAATGCCGGAAGGTAGACTCGCCAGGATCTCCGAAGTCAACATACCTGGATAAGCCAGACGCTCTGGGTTCGACATGTTAGCTTGGTCAGAGGACATCTCGGGGCGTTGCACAGGAAGGTCCATACAAGAAGAAAGTTCTCCATCTCTTTCTTATTTTTAGAAACGGTGCTCACGTTCTGCGCTAGACCCGTCGAAAGCCCTACAGTTTGTTTTTACTGTCCGTCAGCATCTGCGTGGCATGACAGGAGGGTCGCGCTGGTGGGATATAAGACTGACCCCAGAGCAGAGGAACCACAACCCCGTAGCTCAGAACGACAGCGACGATCATGAGCCAGTCCTCTCTGTTGAGTTCCTTCGTGGCTGTCATTTTGGCCCATACTCGCAGGCCGGTGCTGGCATGAGACAACACGAGACCAAGCACCGTCGCAATAATCACGTAGAGCTGCTTCTGATGGACATCGAAGTGGTCAAGTTGGAACGTCATGGTGGTCGAGCTTTGCTATGAACAAAAACAAAAAGCACAAAAGCAAAAGAAGGCAAAAAAGGAGTCGACATCTATTGGATAACGAGTCTATAAAATGTTGCAGTGTCGCATCTCCACGCAGTGTGAATCACAGTCGCAAGGGCCCCCATGATCTGACTGACTTTCACCGTTCCACTTTCTACGCACGAGGTCGTATTTAGATCGATTATAAGGCATACAATAATATACGTATCTTTTCCACTGACCCTGGAGCCTGGAACATTTACAGTAGTTACTACGTATATAACTAACCACTACATACTAGTACGCTTTCATAATCTGTGCATCTGGTGGGTCTCGGTTCTGGATACGCAATGGCCGGCCATTACCTAGGTAATTGTCTCTGTGACAGTCATAAAATCTTTTCATTAAGGATTACTCCGTAATTAATAATTTAACACTACGTTAACTAGTACTATGTACGTCGGAGACTCAGCTTTGCTAAGTTATTAGGGCCCACCATTAAATTTGCGCCACTATTTATTGCCTTTCTGGCTAGGTAGCCTTTAGGATCGGGCCGCCGGCCCGGCATACATAATGCAGATCTAGGGGCTTGGCATTGCTTAATCCCCGGATCCCTGATATCTTAGGTCAAAGTTAGCACCAGAAATAGTAATATCAGAAATCGCGTGCGTCTTTTGTATAAGCTAGTTATAAAGTGCTTTACCTTACACTTGTAAAAATTTGTAATTTATTTATATATAGGTGTCTAGGCTTCGCCTAGCTTGCTTACTAGGCAGGCTGGCTCACAAGCTAGAGTAGAAGCTGGCTTATAACTTAAGTAGCTAGTCAGGGCTTAATTGACTTAGGATTATTTAGGTGCTGTTCTTGAAACTCTTACTAGTTCGTACTACAGTACGGAGTAGTGCCGGGATGTTTGTTATCTGACACCCCCCAATATAAAAACGGTTATTGTGTAGGTCAATACATAATTCTTCTCCCCCAAACATGTCGTCAACTCATCCCTATCGCTCTACTCGTCTCAACCTTAACAATAAGTGATCTTAAAACCTAAGATAGGTGTAGAATGCGAGATTGGATGGGGTGTGGATGTTAGAGGGAAGTGTGTATATATATTAACATATTTTACGTTTTACCTCTTTGATACGTACCTAATATCTTTCAATTTTATAGTAGTGACAGCCAGGCTTTATACTGGAACATACCATCCCGCGTGGGATCGGGGCATTTGCTAGTTTTGTAAGTTACTGTCACAAACTCCTGATTGTTATCTTTCTTCTTCCATTCAATTGATTTACATCTTCCCTCCCCGCTGCCACACGGTTGATAATAGGTGTACACCAATTTTTATTTCATCCGTTCCCAATGGCAGCTGCGCAAAGCCTCGAGACCAAATCAGCCGAGGCAAATGCTACAGACTCGCCCATCGTCCAAGATGATCATTTCTACGATGGCGAACAGATGGCGAAGAATGTGCAGGGCCGCTCCGAGGTCACCTTGATTCCGCAGCCAAGCGGTAGCCCAAGAGATCCCTTGGTATGTGATGCAGTTCTACTGGAGGCAATTTCATCATCTATTCACTTACGGCCTTTTCCCCTTCTTTTTGGGGGCATTTGAACCCATCGCTAATTGTTGCGTGTAGAATTGGCCCACCTGGAGGAAATATATTTCGGTCGCTATTCTCAGTTTCTCAACCTTCGCTGGTTTCACTACCGCGCTTGCGACCCAGCTGGAGATTGCGCCGCTGGTCAAGCTCTATGGCATTCCTTCAACCCAGGTGCCGCTGCAGGTAAGATAGTAGTACAGTCGTAAAGCACCACAGCTCTCTATACTAACACGGGTGCCGCTCTCCTAGAATTCCGGCGCCCTCGGTGGCATGATAGTTGGCAGTTTATTCATGTTCTGGGCTTCCCTGATTATTGGCCGTCAAGCGACCATGTTTTGGTCCATGTTAGGAGCCCTCATTGGCGCCGTGTGGTCAAGTACAATGACCTCTCATGACTTTACTCGTTTTATTCTTTCTCGCGGACTTTCGGGCTTCTTCGGCACTGTTGTCGGCGTGCTGGGACCACGATGTATCATCGACATGCTCTTCCTACACCAGCGTGGCCGCGCTTACACCGTCTTCCACTTTTGGTTTGACCTTGGAAATTCAGTGGGTCCATCGATCTGTGCATTTATTGTTTCACCCACTGGGAATATCCGCTGGGCTCTCTGGTTCTGCATCATTATCGATGGGGTTTGCTTCATTGCCTTCTTCCTCTTCATGCACGACACAACCTGGAACCGAAGCACCGATCCCAATATCTCTGTTGAAACATTAAATCCCCCAAAGCCGGAGGCGTTTCTCGCGAACAGGATTGCTACTTTCTTCCCGGGAACTAAGATCACACCGAGACTCTCGCTTTCGCAGTTTGTAAGATACCATCAGTCTCCTTTTTCTCCATTATACAAGTACGCAGCTGACCTTTCTTCAGCTCTCTCAAGCCGTTGTTCCCTTCAAGATTGCAGTTACCCCAGTCAGTCTTTTGCTCAATTTCTTTACACTACTCAACTTTGGCTTTTATGTTGCCATGAATTCTACTACTCCTGTCTGGCTCCAGAAACCAAAAGCCGCTGGCGGGTACGGCTTTACAGCTTATCAGAATGCTCTCTGTAAGTGAAAACCCGCTGACATGTCCGATTCGATACCCCCAGTTAGAGCGACACCACGGGTAAACTGACTTAAATGTAGTCCAATTTTTCCACTGGGGCGGAATTGCCTTGGCCTTGCCCTACGGCCAGTTTGTTAGCGACAGACTCCCCCTCTGGTGTGCTGCACGATTCGGCCGCGGAAACTGGAAACCCGAGTATCGACTACAAGCCTTATGGTTTCCTGCGTTGATCTGCAACCCGCTCGGCATGGGCCTCTTTGGTTATGGTCTAGATCGCCACATGTCTTGGGGCTTCCTTGGCTTTGCGCAGATCCTGGTGACCTTTGGGTCGTTATGCATCACGCCTATTACGGTCAACTACCTCTCTGAGTGCTTTACTCGCAATATTCAGGAGGTAGCCGTTATCATGAATATGTTTCGCATTGCCTTCGGCCTATCTATTGCCTTTTATATTTACCCATGGGTAGATGCTGTGGGCTTTTCTTGGTGCTACAGCACCATGTCGTTCATCCAGATCTTCGCGTTTATCTTTGTTGTGGTCTTGATGTGGAAGGGCCATGTTATTCGGAAAGTGGATCCGTTTAAGTTGATCTGTACTGAAGAAGGAGAGCACATTGTTACCCAGGAGTAGGTCTGGCCACTTAAGTATCTTGCTTCTCAAGCTGCCATGTAACTCGCCATCACTTAGGACGTATTGATTTCGTTATACTTACTGTGCACTACACAAATAGGGAGGTTCTGCACTCAACAGCGCTCATAGCTAAAAATCCTTGACTGCCTCCTAAAACAACCTTACTTATACAGTTATATAGTGGTGGAGCTGAACAGCCGAACATCAACAACTGCTTACTACCTAGGATAATTACTACGTGACTCTTTTCTATGTGATAAACGGAGGATACCAGGTAGGTAGTCACTTAAGAGTCAACAGCTGTAAAAAGATGCTAGTTATTTTATTAATATAATCTTCTATTCCGACAACCTGATAAGTCTACAAATTAAGCAAGATTAGATTCAAATATAAAGCTTTCTATAAGACTTTCAATGTAAGGCCAGCTACGAGCTCAACGGGACGGTTCAACGTTACGGCCACCACTCGGATGTAAAATGTGAGACAAGAAAAGCGAGATCTTATGCATTGAGTTATGCGTGTATATGGTCTAGCTAGACTAGTGCCTTTTGAGTTTTACCTAGGTATAATACGGATTGATATAAAATATAAAGGGCGTATGTACTATGTAGTGCCCCGTAATTAAGCTAGCTAGAAACTGAAGTCTCCTCCACAGGTCCACCACATTATAATTAATTAATTCACTGATAAACATCGCAATGCACGACCTAGTCTTGCCTGCGTTAGTTAATTAACTAACGAGTTAGTGCCGTCTAAGCTATTTAAATACCTAGGTAATCAAGACGAGTGGCTGACATGACAGCCCCATGAAATCATTCCCAAGCAGCACTGCTGGCATCGTGTCTCCTTCTTCGCATCTTGATTTCGTCTCAGGCCCATTTCCATCCAGCATGACTGTTGTTATCCCAACGGCACACACAGACCAAGGCTCTGGCCTCGGCGAGATGGAGACGACGAAACCGAAGACGATAGATGAATTGACCATTCACCTGGCTCAAAGCCTTCCCAATGAAGCACTTATTTCCTATCCCAACCATGAGCTGGGAGTGTCAGACTTCACCGATTACACTGCTAAGGAACTTGACCTCTACGCCGACGAAGCGGCAAAAGAGCTCGCCAGTCAAGGACTCCGGCCAGTGGTAAGCAACTCTCGACCCCTCACTAGTCATTCCTGCCAACGTGAATGAACATGATATGCTAATTTGCTTTTCGCAGGAACCGAGAAGCAATGTTGCCGAGGTAGTGGCCCTCTTGGGCCCATCTAGCATGGAGTATTTCATGTCCATACTGGCTCTGTCCCGCATGGGATTTGCAATTCTCTTCCTGTCGACCCGCCTCTCAACCGAAGCATATGTTGCGCTGCTTCAAAAGGTGAACTGCAATCGAATTGTGAGATCGGCGAAACTAGCCTCGACTGTTGCCCGTATTCATGATATCCTCTCCGTTCAGAGCTTTTCAATACCCGATTCATCAACATGGATAGGAAAACAGCCCTCATCTCGCTTCCAACGTCAGACCGAACTAGTGGACCAAGAGAACACAGTTGCATTTATCGTTCACTCCTCCGGCAGCACAGGTCTCCCTAAGCCCATAGCCATGACTCACCGGCAATGCCTTGACAACTACATAGGTAGTGACATGAGCAGTTTCTTAACCACCCCTTTCTTCCACAACCATGGGCTTTCCACTGTCTTTCGCGGTATGGTGTCCGGCAAGAAAACGACAGTCTTCAATGCCAACCTGCCGCTTACTAACAGCAACCTTGTTACTGCCATGAGAGCTGCTAACGCCGATAGCTTCCACTGCGTCCCTTACATCTTAAAGATACTTGCGGAGACAACCGATGGGGTCAAGGAATTAGCAAAAGCTAAACTGGTATCCTTTGCTGGGAGTAGTTGTCCCGATGACCTGGGAGACATGCTTGTAGAGAACGGTGTTAACCTTGTTGCTCAATTTGGCGCGTAAGTATTATGACAACAGAATTGCTACCCTCGACGGGACGAGGCCGTTGACATTTCTCTCCTACTTATGTATAGCACGGAGGTGGGCCAGCTCCTGAGTTCGCGGCGGGACCCAGAGACAGATCAGGCATGGAACTATCTCCGACCCTATCCAAAGGCAAAGCCGTATATTTTCTTTGATGAGATTTCCGAGGGAACGGGAATCTTCGAGCTTGTTGCTCTCGATGGCCTACCTACAAAGTCTACATCCAACTCGAATAACCCACCCAACTCGTTCCGATTGCGGGACACTTTCCTCAAGCATCCTACTATCCCCAATGCTTGGAAGTTTCTTGGCCGAATCGACGATCGCGTTAATCTGGTCACTGGGGAGAAGGTGCTACCAATCCCGTACGAGCATCAGATTCGAAAGAGCAAACTTGTTCAAGACTGTCTCGTTTTTGGTACTGGCCAAACATTCCCTGGCCTACTCATCTTTGCTAGCGAGGCGTCTCTAGGGACGTCGTCGGATGACATCCTAGAGTTGCTCTGGCCAACGATTCATGATGCAAACATGCGTACTGAAGCTTTTGGTCGAGTCCCTCGTGAGATGGTCCACATTATGCCTGCTGGCACCAAGTACCCATATACTGATAAAGGGACCATTATTCGTGCGGCATGTTACAAACAATTTGAAGCCGTTATTCAGAACGCATATCAGAGATTCGAGTCTCCCGACAGCTCGAACCGTCTCACCCTCGATCTATCCGAGCTACAGGATTACTTGCTCAAGCTGCTTGCTGAACGTGTCGGACTCGCTGGTCTGGATCTTGAGACTGACTTCTTTGCTGGGGGCATGGACAGCTTACAGGCGATTACATCACGTGCTTATATTCTGCGTGAGCTCGAGCTAGGCGGCCAGAGTCTCAGTCAGAACCTCATGTTTGACCATCCTAGTGTCGCGAAGTTAGCCACGTATCTCCACGCTCTGCAGACCGGGTCTTTCATACAGAGTAAAAGCAATGAGGAGATTATGCAGGAGCTGGTAACCAAATACTCGGAGTTTAAGCTTTTCAAGCGCGGCAATCTGATTCCAGATACCCAAGTCGTTGTAAGTAACCTACATACATACCTATCTAGGTCTCACATTGCAATTGTCAGAACTAACCAATTCTGACACCAACTCGCAGCTTCTCACCGGTGCTACTGGGTCCCTTGGCGCCCATCTCTTATCCCAGCTGCTTTCACTTCCCCATGTCAGCCACGTCTACTGCCTAGTGCGAGCGGATTCGCCTTCTCATGCACGAGAGCGTATTGTTGACTCCTTAACTACGCGTGATCTGGTCCTGCATGAAAACGTAGCAGCCAAGTTCACAGCTCTACCGTCTGATCTCAGCTTGGCTGACCTCGGCCTCGGTCAAGAGGCTCATAAAGCGGTTAGCTCCACCGTCACAACGGTCATCCACTCTGCCTGGGCTGTCAACTTTACTCTGAGTGTTGGGAGCTTTGAAGCTCAACACATTGCAGGATTGTACCATCTATTAAATCTCTGCTTATCGGTTCCCTTCAGTCACGCTGCTCGGTTTTCTTTTATCTCCTCCATCTCTGTGGCAGCTGGCATGCCCGGGCCTGCAAGAATATGCGAAGCCCTCGTCAATGATCCGGCTCACGCGCAGAATACCGGCTACGCCCAAGGCAAGTGGGTGGCCGAACACATCGTCCATAGAGCTGCTATCTCTACGGGAATGGAGGCATGCGTATTGCGGACGGGACAAATCGTCGGTGATTCTGTCATGGGACACTGGAACCCATCCGAAGCAATCCCCTTGATGATCCGTGGGGCAACGGCCATTGGTGCTCTGCCTGCGCTACCGGGGCCTGTTAGCTGGCTTCCTGTGGATATATGCGCACAAGCTATTACTCAGCTTAGCGGTTTGACTTACAAGTCTCAAGCCCAGACAGTTGGTTCCTTCCGGCTTCACGATCCAAACGTAGTCTTTCACGTCGTGAATCCGGTCACCGTTAGCTGGACAGAAGGCGTGCTTCCGGCTTTGGCCAAGGCGGGCCTGCAGTTTGAGACTGTGGATCAGCGCAAGTGGGTACAGCTGCTACGTGATGGAGAGCAGGATCCCAAGCTCAATCCGACTGTCAAGCTGCTCGACTTCTACGCGGATAAATATGTTCACGACCACGATGACAAATCGGGACGCCACGAGTTAGTTTTCGAGACAAGCGAGACTGAAAAAAGAAGCGATGCTGTCAAGCACGGATACGATGTGGTTACTAGCGGGTTGCTCGAGAGGTGTCTGGAAAGCTGGAAGAAAGAGTGGAACTGAGGATTCTAGGACTTTTCTCTCGAGGAGTTATTGGAGGCAGAATGTGCACGGTTTGCCATGGTCTGCCGAAACAGGTTAAGCTCGCACGTGCGAGATGTGGCTCTTTTTTGCCAAGGCAGTACGGAGTACAGTAGAACCTGGCTATAACGAATGGAAGACATAAGTCAAGTAAGCTTGATCAAGAAATGAAAAGCAATTTAGGAATAGATTAATATATAGAACCCTCTTCACCCCTGTATCAAAGTTAATAAAGCTTATATCAAGCATATGTATCTTGGGAGGCCGTCCATACGTTATAGCCAGGTTTGACTCCGTACATTCTAGTAGTACATACTCCGTATGTCAAAATAAAGTTGCATGGCGGTCAGTGGAGCGCGCTAGTTCCGCCACCAGACCCTGCCAAGCATCACAGCACGAGTCCATGGCTATGCCAAGCATCACAGCAACGAGTGGACACAGAGAGCACAAATGGTTATATGAATGTCATAGTTGGTGCCTTCATGGATGGAAGCCCCAGGAATTGGGCATGCAATAGATCGCTTAATTTCGTCTAGTGCATGTACGTCATTTAATACGTGATCTGTATGATTTGTATGATACGCGAGGCTCGTTGAGTGAATAGTGGCAGTTGATAAGCGAGTGAATGATCCTTGAATCCTATTGGTCCATTTGGTGCTGTCATGTGGCATGGGTAGCTTATAGCAATTTCTCCCGATTCCCTCAACTTTCACCACCACCACTGCTACTACTACTACTACTACTACTACTACTACTACTACTACTACTACTACTACTGCCACCCTCCCCGCGGCCGCCCCTGTCCCTGCTACTGCTCCTGATGCAGACGCTGCTCCTGCCAATCCCGTAAGTACAATGTCTTGTCAAGGCTTGTTCTTTTGTGGAACACTATCTAATCTTTATAACAACAGCAGCCTATCGAGGAGAATCCCTCCCTTGCCGCGGGGGTCTGGCCAAAGGCAGAGCCTCGTCAAGGACCTCGTGGCAAGGGAGGGAAGAAGCCGCAGCAGCAGCTGCAGAAGAAGAAGGACAAGTTTCGTGTCCAAAAGCTTGTATGTATTTTCAATGTCTGCTTTTATTTATAGCCATACTAATAATTATTTGCATAGGCTTCCTCCTCTGCCGCCGGCTCCCGCCTTCCCTCCTCCTCCTCCTCCTCTTCCCCTGTCGCTGCCGGTGCTGCTGCCAAGCACCAAGTGGTGTCCGCGGAAATACGGACAACCCTCGAGCTACACCGTGCGCAGGGAGAGATTAAAAAGGAGATGAATAAATTGGATGAGAAGATTAAAGAGAAAGCGGTCATTCGGGAGTTTCTGGAGAAGGGATTAAATGAGATTAAGGAGGAAGAGGCTCGCCTTCAGGGCGAAAGAGAGATTATGAAGAAAGATCGCGATGCGATCTGGGCAGCGATTAATCGCCGCAAACATTAGTTTAGTTATAATTATGTAGTTACAGAATGAACATGGATTTTCTGCATGTTCATTCTGTAACTACTTAGGCTGGACATAACGTATGGACGACCTCCCTAGATATGTTTGGTATTAGCTTAATCAACTTTGATACTGGGGTGAAGAGGGCTCTAATATATTAATCTATTCCTAAACTGCTTTTCTAGGTATCTCTTGGTCAAGCTTACCTAGGTACTTCTGAGGATATTGACTTATGCCCCGAGGGGCCTTCCATTCATTATAACCAGGCGCTACTGTATTGTTTGTTACGCAGTACAAGGACCAGTAACAACCTTAGTCATCATGTCCAAATAAAGCAAAACGGTGTATCTAAGAGTTCCTAACATAAAGCCTAACTAGGATTCTTTAGCATATACGTAGCTAGGGCATTTACCAAGGTATAATCATTGTAGATGGATAAAATATATCATTATTCTTCTCATCAACGTTGGAAGGCATATGTACTATAGAGATCGGAAAAGACGCATATATAGTAATCAGTTGGTTGAAGTGAGTCTAATGGCCAGGGATAATCGTAGAATAAACTTTCATTTATAGTGTGACTCGATCCTCGTGCCGGCTTATTCTCGATTGCATCTGAGGATGGTTGAGTCAGGCAGGACATGCTGTGAAACTGGCGGAGCAACGGAAATATTGACTCCGAATCTCGAGTGTCTGAGGATTATAAATAGGATGAGTCAGGACATGTTGCGGAACTAGTGGAGCAATGGAAATATTAACTCTGTATCTGGATTGCATTCAAATATGATGTAAACGTTTGGGGTCGGGATATCGTATGCGGGAAATGATCAAGGAACGAGCGGGAAACGGGTGCGAAAGGGGCAAGACAAGTCGATAGTTTTTTGGCTCTGCAGGTCAAAACGGTGTAAAAGTTTTTGGCAACCTTTATCGATCGATATATAGGTATGGTCAGACAGATGACAAATGCTAAATGTCGAGATGTGGTATATAATGGAACTCGGCGCTGTCAAAGTTGGCGACAGACATGTTATCTTAGGGTTATCGTATGCGATAGCAAGCTTGAAATGCAAAGCTAAGGGTTGGATATGGTTAGACCTGCCGATAAAACCTTTCTTCTACATAAGGGTGAGAAGCACACTCACTTCCATCTGAATCTAATGGAGAACCACCTAATGTCACTAAGGGAATACCCAGTGCCCAGTGCCCACTAACTTGTGCCGCTTGTTAGCCATGTTGAGCGAAAGGTTGATGCCGCCACTTGCTCAGAACCATGTCGAGTGAAGAGTGATCCCATCGAGTGAAAGAGGTGACGCCTTTAGCGAAATACCACACACGCCATGAACATTGTCGTTCCTCGCCGCCTCACATGCTGAGAAATCAATCTTTGATGATAAGTATTCTTCTGGACAAAACTTCAATTTGGGTGAAACGACTAACCTTTCCAAATTCTCCCTCGCTCAACCATGCCGAAGTGATCTCACTGCATTCCTCCGAACGATATGTAGGTGCCTGCCCACACCGAAAGAAAAAGCCTGCGCTAGTGAAATATCAGTTTAGATATGGTATCATTTACTTTATTTATCACAGTCCTTTTTTTTTCGACGACCGACACTGGGCACTACATATCGACCGAAAAATATATTTCACTTGGGAAGTCTCAGGTCACCGCGTGAAAGACATTTGATTATGTGGTAACCCATGACTTGATAGTTGCAAACTGCAACGCCCGTTTTGAAGCCAACCTTGTTTATGAGCTGGTTGTGGTCGCTGCTTTTTCATCACAATCTTTGCAACGGTAGTATGGAACAGTCATTTTTCATGAGACAGAGATAGGCTTCAAATTACGCTGTCCTTACTGGCTTCCACAGGAAACACAGAAAACACAGAAAACGCAGAAGACTGATTCATTGCCCCATCTCCATCTATTTCGTTGGTCGCGTCGAAAGGGTGCCAGAGTAAGATCTGATGTTCGCGATCTTTGGTAAGGGAGGGCTCTGCTGTTCTATCTTCGCTCCCCTTGGCCGATAGGATATACCTAAAGGGTCCTCATTTTTGGGATAGTGACATATTTTCTGTCGCCTACCAGTATAGTACCTACCTAATTAAAACCTTGCTTTAACGAAATGGCGGCCTCTCGATATCTATATTGATCTCAGGGGGATTACTCTAATATAGGAGTGAAGAGTACTCCAATATATTAATCTCTCATAATTATTGATTTTATTAGTCTCGGACTCTCTGTGCATGCGCGTAGGATTCCTAGTAGGCCTATATGCATGCTCAATAGACGGCCTAAGGTCTCAAAAGACCCTAAATTGAAGCATCTGATTCGTTTAAAACTCCGAAAAGCTTGGGAAAATGTACAAAAAGTTCCAATAAAACCCGAAATTTCGGTTTTCTTAGTAATTTATATGGTGGCAGGTGCTGTAAAATTTACGTATTGACAAAAGTTTTTACATGAAATTCACACATTTGTACATAATTACACACTATGTACGACACACCAAAGGTGGATCCAGGTCCGTGTCAGTGGAGCCTGAAATTAGCCCTAACTTAAGTGCTCTCTATTTTGCCCCCTATTTGTCTATTCTATAGCAAGATCTGTCAAATAATCCCCAACAGAGTTTCACGTTGTCCTTTCGAAGGGTATATCGCTGTTACAAAGTAGATATGACCCCCTGCAGATGGCTAGACAACTTCAAAATCTGCATGAGGGGAATGATTAGTAATTACTCGATTTGGTGACATAAATATTAGATGGGAGAAGGGAGATCGAAACTTACATTCGGAGGAGCCATCATGGTAAAATGGTTACCTGAAACCGATCCGGCAGTGATAGTGCGAAGTGGCAGTAGAGTTTCCCAACCGCAAGGTCCAAAGTTCGTGCGATCGTCTAGTATCCAATTTTCAACCGTAGTAGATGATCCTGGAGGCGTCAATACCGGGTTTGGACCACTATAATCATTGAGGACTCCTTCCTGAGCCCATACGATAAATGTTTGAGGTGCCGTGGAAACTGGATATATAGGGGAAGGTTTATACAGGGCGAGGTTGCGAACCGTGCTATCAAAATGCTTCAATAGCGCTTGTCTTCTGTCACCTGAATTTGACTCAGTCGTACCAGACAATTGATCAAAGACGCCAATAGAGTCAAGGAAACCGATGAGGGACGTTGACATCGGGGGAACAACGGTCGGACAGGGAGCGTCAATTAGGAAAAGCGCTGAGACCAAATCACCACTTTGTATCAACTGTTTTGAGGCCTCAAAGGCAAAAACGCCGCCAACAGACCAGCCCCCAAGGTAATATGGTCCACTTGGCTGTGTTGCTTTAATGGCGCGAAGATAGATTGGAACCGTTGCCTCAATACCACAGACATAGTCCTCAGGCGTGTCAATGAATGGGCAAACAAGACCATAAACATCGAATGCTTTGCTGATCTGCCCCAAAGCCGCATAGGCAAATGGCGAGCCAGAGCCATCTGGAAATAGGAATAGTGCTTTCGTGCTAGATTGCTCAGCCCGCCGTTGAAGAAGTACTACCCTGGCGCCCATTTGCCTGCAATCTGATCGGGGACTGTCAAAGGAGAGTGGATTCGGGGCTCTCTTGTATATTGTAGTAGAATCGTTTGGTGCATTCTCAATGTCAAAAATGCTGGACAACGACTCAACGACTTCCGCCATAGTGACATTTTTTATAAAGAAGTCTGTCGGCAATTCGACTCCTGACTCTCGAAGTCTTCCTAGTACTGTTAAACTCATGAGAGAATCAACTCCGAGGGTACTCAGCGGTGTGCAAGGCTCAAGTTCTTCAGGAGCAAAACTAGCCTCCTCCAAAATAATGTTTCTTGTAAGTTCCACTATGCAACTGCTGTTGCTGGTAGGGGTAAATGAAGGCCGCTCTACGGTCTCCGAAGAACCTTGAGATCCGTACATCGTAACTGAATTGTCACTGACGGTTTGTTTTGGCAAATTAGATGTTTGCCGCTTGGAGTCACCAGCCTTCCGTCTCAGAATTCCAAGCAAGTCCATGATATTCGAAGATGCCATAAGCTCATTGTGTGAGATGTCTAGTCCAGATTGTTCCATGAGCTTACCCGCTAATGTCAAAGACATCAGGGAATCAACACCAAGATCAGATAGATTATCATGTGGTGAAATCTCCGAGGAAGATAGCCCGAGCTCAGATGCTATGAGATCAAGGAAGCTGTCTCCTTCTTGTCTGCGATTTGATTGCATCTTGGAAGGTTGGGTAATATCAGTTTTTTTCCCCTGCGTATGCTTCACAACTGATTTTTCTGCACTGACGGCAGGTCTTGAATTCTCGCTAACTCTGGGTAGAAGTATATCCAGTACGGCGCGAGGAACACGTTGGAAGCGAATATTTTCAACTAATCCCACAACTTGCTCGTCGCACAGAATCCAAACATTGCCTTCCATCATTGTCTTTTCTCCTGGAAGCATTCTGACATATGTTTTGTAATTACCGCTAGGATTGAAGGGCTTGGCGAATCGTAGAGTTTCCCAACCGTGAGAAATATAGGCCGCAGCTTCGTGGTCAACGGAGTCATTGGCATTGAGAACAAATCCGGAGATGTGCAACAGAGCATCAATCCAATATGGGCTGCAAAAGAAGGCCATATCATCACCCCTGTCGTTCAAGGAGACTTTGGCAGAGGCTTCAAACAAGTTACCAGCAAGTAAAACCTGTTCCATGCGCTGATAGTTCGAAGAATAATCCACAAAGCTGCTGAAAAGA
Source organism: Trichocomaceae sp. PYS4502 (assembly GCA_023625875.1). Lineage (NCBI taxonomy): Eukaryota > Fungi > Ascomycota > Eurotiomycetes > Eurotiales > Trichocomaceae > Trichocomaceae sp. PYS4502. The sequence goes on from JAMAFX010000022.1 coordinate 18,031, forward strand.
CGGTACGCCAAGCCTGTTGCTATTTTGCTGACTTCTCCGGACTCAGATAGTGCCTCTAGCGCCTTGATACGGTCCTGAATCAGATGGGACTCATGTATCCATCGTCGAAGCCACTTTTCTGGCACTTCGAATTCTACAACACACGTTGCATGTTCGGTCTCTGTTACTTGGTCGAGAGATACAGAAACATAATCAAGTCTGACTTTGTGTGGAGCCTGGTCCAAACGAGCATATATGCGTAGTACACGGTCTTCATCGTTCTTGGAAGCCCTGATAATGAGGGGCTGATGGACTTCCATCAAAGAAATATTGTGTCCTGAAAGCGTAAATCCGGATTGGGGGTGATTTTGAATATAGTTAGCAATAGTCAATGCAACGTCTGCATATATAGACTGTAGTCGCACGAAGTCAATATTCATCAAAAGGAATCAACGTTTGGTTTGCTGGTTCAATAGACTTACAGATGGGCACAATGTCGCTTTGTTTACGCGATGGCCTGTGATTGCAGAATAAATGGCAGTGTCTGAAAGATCCGTTTCAAATATGGCAACTGCATCACTTGCCCCATATCTTTCAACAACAACACGGTGAACTGAGGCTGATACTTGTTTGGGCGATTGAAGAATCTCATTTGGTACATCAGTCCCTAGTAACGGGTCACCTTTGCGTAGCGTCCAATCATTCCGATACTCAATCCAATAGTTCTTATTGTCAAATGCATATGATGGTAATGTCAAAAGACGACAGGTCTTTTCGAAGTCGCCATGATACTCGGACCAGTTGATTGTAGATCCCATGTCATGAAGTGAAGCGAGGCTACTAACAATCACCTTCCATGGGCTTTCCTTCCGTCTTAATGTAGGCAGAGCTTGAACATTACTACCAAGGGTGGATCTCAGCATGCCTGAGCATACTGGATGGGGTCCAATCTCGATGAATACGGTAGAATCATTAATCAGTCCAGTATCTCTTGCATTTGCCACTGCATCAGAGAATTGTACTGTCTCTCGACAGTGTCGACGTAGATACCGGGCGTCAACTTGGTCTTTGGGACCTAAAATACGCCCAAATAAAGAGCTGATAATTGGAATCTGCGGTGCTTCAATGCTTGTTACACTTGCTATCTCCTCGAGATCGTCAAGTATAGGATCCACTTGCGCTGAATGAAAAGCGAAAGGTACCGGGAGCTTGGTGCATCGAAGCCCACAAGTCACAAAATGTGACTCCAGTTGATCGATAGCATGTTTGTCAGATGCGAGCACAATTTCACTTGGGCTATTAACACAGGCAATCTCCACGCGAGAGGATATATCGGATGGAACAGACTGGAGCACGCTCGGCGAACCTGCAACGGCAAGCATGCTATGCGAGTGCAGTTCGCATTTAGTTTCAAGCAGCCTCGCGCGATATCCAACAAGAAAAATGACATCACTTATTGACAGTGCACCACTAAGTTGAAGCGCAGCATATTCACCAAGGCTGTGGCCTATAACTGCAGCTGGCTTGACCCCCCAGGAGCTCCATAAACGGGCCAAAGCTACCTGGACGCATACTAGTCCAATTTGGGTCTGGATTGGAGAAAGAGAGTTGAGATCCATGACACTACCATCAATGATGGGCAGGAATGTCGGAAATCCCTGCTGTTTAGCTATCCCATCAAAGTGGTCGATGTCCGCTCGGAACTGACTTGAAGTTTGATACAATTCACAAGCCAGCGCCGGAGATGCTGCGCCCTGCCCAGTAAAGACGAACACGATTGAAGGACCCTCCTGGGGTATGCTCGGCGTCGAAAAGGCCGATTGGCGTTTCTGTTCCAAGGCAGTTTGGATGTTATCAATCGAGCTTCCCGTCACAGTGAGACGGAATTTATGTTGTCTGCGACGCGCAGTTGTCGTATACGAAAGGTCTGCTGGAGATACATCCTGATTTGCTGATAAGTATGCGATTAATCTCTCCAGATTGTTTTTCGCAGCAGATACGGTATGTCCGGATACAGATATAGCATGTAATGGGCGAGCTTTGGTGCTTTGTTCAATGACCAGATTCGGGGGTTCTTGGATCAACAAGGCCGTGTTTCCGCCCTATAAAGCAATCACACAATAAGTTTATTGCGTTAAACCTTGAAATTTTTTTAAAAAACGTAGATTACTGACAGCAGCACTGAAATTATTCACGAGGATTGTCTTCCTTTTCTGATGAGTTCGCGGAAATGATGTCTTTGTCTTTGCAATTCGGACACTGGTAACCCCAGGTTAGATAACAGATCACAATATTTGGAAATTTTCTATATCTCAAGTCACTTACTTTCTGGCCTTCAAATCAGGGAAAGCTTTATTGATTGTATTTTTGATTCCGGCGTGAGGGGGAATTGCATTATGTTTGAAGATCAGAATAGACTTTATGAGAGATGCAACTCCAGACGACTAAACCATCGTTAGCTCGACTTAATTAAAGACGTGACGGAGATGGGCATCTTACAGCCTCGCCGTGGCCAATATTTGCCTATGGTTTTTTCGTCAACTCAGCTATTTTCGCGACGTATGGATATCGAAGGAATGTTATATACGTACCTTGATTGCTCCTACATACAGAGGATTCTCTGTAGATCGTGCAGGGCTTGCTGGGGCGAAGACGTCGACGACAGAACGCATTTCCGTGGCATCACCTGCCTGGGTCCCCGTCCCGTGCATTTCAATATAGCCCACGTCCAGAGGATCGATACCGGATTGCTGAAGAATGTCTCGGTAAAGAGTCGACTGTGTCTCAGCATGAGGATGTGTAATGCTGACAGCGTCGGCAGAATGGTTTGTACTGGCACCCAAAATAACAGTCAGGATATTATCTCGGTCCAGTTCCGCATCTGCCAGTCGCTTGATTACCACGCTTCCAATACCATCTGCCCGACAATAACCGTCCGCGTCATTGTCAAAAGTTTTACATGAACCGGTTTTCGATAGAAACTGGCCACGACTCAAGCCTGAGAAAAGGTCTGGCGAGGTTAAAACACTGAGGCCGCCTGCTACAGCTGTATCACATTCCCTGCTCCATAGGGATGTGCAGGCAAGTTGTATTGCAGCTAGGCCTGATGAACAAGCTGTGTCGACATTGTAACTTGGGCCTTGAAATTTGAAGAAATAGTTAATGCGTCCCTAGGAATCAGATCAATTAAAGTCAGTGGGATCTGTAAATTTAAAATTGGTACGAATAAGTAAAGTCAAACACTCACGGGGCCGAATGCTCGGATTCCTCCTGTAATAAAATAAGTCCCAATGTCCTGTGCGGAATTGACATCTCTATAGTCATCGCTTGTTTGACCATAAAACGTGCCGACTCGATCTAGAGCGGTTGAGCGAGTGCGACCCGGAACATATCCGGACATTTCTAGGGCTTCGTATGCTGTTACAAGTGCTAATCGCTGCATGGGATCTGTTTGAAGTGCTTCACGCGGTGACATATTGAAGAATCGCGCATCAAATTCGCCCGGGCGTTCAATAAAACAACCGTATGGAGTCCAGCTTGTGTTCTTGGCTTTTCCTGTAGGGTCAACATGTTTTTCCGCATCAAATCGATCCTTTGGTACCTAAAAGGAATAATTAATCCAAGTTTGACTTGGAAACATGTAATGGAGAAAGGAGTACTCACCACTCGATGTAAGTCCAAGCCTTGCTCTAGAACCTCCCATAAGGCATCAACATTATCAGCACCAGGGAAACGACCTGAAACCCCAACAATAGCTAATGGCGCTCGATAAAATGCAGCTGAAGGGCGGTACTCGTGAAACCCCGGCTCGAGGACAACGAGGTCACCGGTGGTAATTATTGCTTTCGAGCCACTGCGAATAACGCTTGCAAAGCTGTCTGAAATAGGAGCTGGACCGACAACATCGATCTTAACAGACGATATGTTATTCTCATTGACGTATGAGATACAATTGCTGGTAATCAAATCCAGCCGCAAAGGTGCTTGCAACGTTTGACACACAACATTTTGGAATATGCCTAACGCGTTATTTGATTCAATCGGCTGACCAGTCAGGGGTGATAGAATCGTCTTTCTTGCCTCAAAGCCGGCTAAGAGCTCGGGATCGACCCCAGATCGCTGGAGAAAGCTGCGAAAGTCTAATACTGTATGAATGTGAGAGGCGTGGTAAGCCGCGAAGATGGGTAGCGGTCTCGGTTTTACATTTGGTTCCGACGCTGTTAGGCTCTCTGCAAAACGGCTCAAAGCCGGTGGTGCACCGCTAATGGTGATGCTATTAAGACCAACAGCACTCACGAAGCAACGATGGCGGAGAGACATATGTCCTCCTGCGTCGTGGATCTGTAGAACAGAGAGAGCTTCGTCTTGTGTCATTCTGGGGATGGATATGGACCAACTTCGTAAAGGTGGGACCTGTTCGTAGAGCATACTGCTTGCCGTTGCAGCCTGAAGACCCATTTGAAAAGCCATGGAGACAGTCGGTACAGCAAGCGCCTTCAAGTCGTCCAAGGACCCAGAAGCAGCGTAGGCCGCTGCCACAAGTGAACCCGTGCATAGCCCGACTACTGTGATATTCTCAGTATTTTCTATTCGGCGACCTCTGCCTTCAAGATATCTTAAACTAAAATTAGCCAATACATAATTAACTTCAAAGATAAGGGGGCAAATCACCGAATTATCTGCAACAATTGAGTCACACAAAGTAAAGCACTAGCAATGGAGGGATGGCATTCACCGTTACCCTCTTGATAGATCTTGGCCAAGTCATGCACGTTTTTAAACGGAGGGAGTTTCTCGCATTGAAATGGACGTAGGCGATCGTATGCTCCTTTTAATGCAGCACCGGCATCTCGAATAAATTCACTTTGCGAAGCACTATGTGGTGCATCAAGCAACAGTTTCCTCAGTGAGCCCGATACATTGCTTGTTTGATCACCCAGGAGGACAAGACTCAGTCGATCTTCCTGTGGAGGCCGACGCATTGTGAATAAATGAGAGAGTACTCCTATTGGCTATACATATAGCGATCATGAAGCGCCTTGACTGACTTTGCAGCGTTAAGTGAGGGACAGCGTCTTATCTATCTAGATCTAGCACACTTGCCTCGGAGCCATTCTACTATCTAGTAGCCCAAGAACAATTCATATCCTCCGATGACATAGCCCCCACGTGTTTATGAAGCACTTAGATCCCCTAATTTAGTTTCTCGGCAGGCTCTCGTATGCTGATGTAGGTATTCCCTGAACGACTCGGCGAGATGGATTATGTAGTAAACCGCCGGTAAATTTGAAAGAAACGTGAAGATTATGTGATTCCACCGCTTCTGTCTAGCTAGTCTCATCGAAGTAATATACTCTAGACGGCCTAAGCAAGTGGAATCATAGCGTTTGGGGCCCCGAGGATGAAGCCTCTTCCTCCGCACCAATTAGGAACGGTACGGGACGAATTGTGAACTGCCTTCGGCGGATTAGATACTGCGTTCATGTCAGCTTCGGTAGAATGGTACTCTAAGACCTCAAAAAACTAATCTTGATTCGTGCGTTCTTCTTCTCGTCTGTTTGAAAGCTGAAAAAGATAAAAAATATACCCCAATGAGCAACCAGCCCTAGCCATAACCAAGACAGGCGAGTGCCAGCCCACCATAGCGACTCTGAGAACCTGTTGAGATCAAAGTATGCACATTTACCCTGATAGATGGTCTTTTAAAAAAAATCAATGAAATCGATATGGAGTGATTGGGAGACATACAAGCCGTCCTACATTGAAATCACGGTCCGAAAGCCAGCAAGAACGGCAAAGTTGCATTCAGCAGTGAAAATAGAAACTACTAACTAACTAACTAATCTTTTGTAATCAATTCCTAGAATCTTATTACCTACTTCCAGTCCATTTGAACAAACCACAGCCGTACCACTTAAAGGGGCAAATCGATTCTTCATTCTTTCGCTCCACGACAACGAAAGAGCACTCGAGCGGTTTGATTCGGACGACGAGAGCGATCGTACCAAGTAGGCGCTGGAGTCCCCTTGGAAAGGTCTTCTAGACGAAGATCGTAGTGGATAAGAACGAGTGCAAGCAGTAACTTGATTTCCTGAGCGGCAAAGAATCGACCGGGACATGCATCCTTTCCATGTCCAAAGTTTATGTGTTTCGGAGATGTCGTGACAAACTGGTAGCTATTTTCGGCTCCAGGCTGGTCACGCAGTCTAGACCAACGGAAGGCGTCAAACTCGGAGGCTCTAGGATATAGATCATCGTCCAGATACATTGCATGCATTGGCACGAGAACATAAGAGCCTCTGGGAACAGTGGTCCCATCAGAGAAGGTGAAGTCCCTAAGGACCGCCCTAGTCATTTGAGCTAGGCGGAGCATTGGATTAGCGATACGCGTCTGAAAACACCTTATTTTGAAGAGCAGAATACTCACAGCTTGCAATCGGTGCTAGTCTTTGGCTTTCTAGCATGAAGCTGTCCAGCTTTCTTAACTGGTGCAATCCACGCGCCGTCCATCCATGGGTTTCCAACGTGGCTTCAATCTCTTCTCTCAACTCAGTGATAATTTCAGGATGTGAAGCAAGATCAAACATGCAATTCAAGAATGTCACACTGGTCGTATGTACTGCAGAAACGTTGAGATGAAGTAGACGGTACATGAGTCGCTCTGGATCGCGCTCCTGGGCATTTGGTGCAGCATCAATCACCCACCGTAGCGAGTCTGCCGGCTTCGTATTCTGCAGGCCTTTCTCCGCAATTTGGTCCTCTTCTTGTAATCGTGCTTTTATATAAGGAATAAGATGCTTTCGGGCAATTTTCTGGCGTTCCCTCACATTGGTGACAAAATAGGTCACAGCGGGTTTGAGGAAGTTTGGCCACGCGCGCAATTTGTCTGCACCTCCGAAGACGTCCACGGTATATTTAATGGACATTTGGAGGTATTCCTCGTTTCGGCACAACGGAACGCCAACCAACAGTCTATTTGCGGTGCGAGTAGCGATGCGATGAGCGGCATGGGACATGACAATCGGTTTCCAATCTACGAACTCAGCACATAAGAACACGCCTAGCAGACTACGAATACTATCATACCTTGACAAGAGCCGATCTCTGCAGAGAAGACATATCTGACTTCATCCAATAAATCAGTAATATTCCGTTCTAGACTAGGCGTCAGGTGCGTCTTGATGATGTGAAAATGAAATTTGTTTGATTCGACCACAGGGGAGACTGTATATCTGGTTTGCACCACCTTCCATCATTGGGTCAGTAAACAAAATATGGCGTTATGAAAGGGGTATAACAGAAATAATGGAGTGAATGAAACATACATCGTTGGCAGACACCTTGGCACTGAGATGATCGGGGGGTGCAGTCCGTATTTCATCGACGAATTTGGGAGGCACGACAATGACCCATCTCACCGGAGTACGGAGTTGATAAAATAGCCCCTTCCTAGAGAATTTCTCGTATCCTGATCTGAGGACCCCTGGACTATCTTTGAGATATTCGAGAGAATCGTGCCAGCTTGCGAAAGGCCCAGAGTGAGTACTGTATATTGGGAGATTTGCCCGCCGAGGAACAACTTTATAAAGGAGAAAGACTAGTGCGATTGCGCCCACTAGACCAAGCCAGTTCGAATCCATGATTTTGACGATGGTAGACATCACGAGAGAAGTTCAAGACAGTGGTCCCAAAAAATAGTTGACAAAAGAACGAAAATAGCAACATGTGGGAAGGGCAATGTCTATTGACGAGTTTGACAGTCCGGGAAAGATCTATCTAAAACAGTGGACCACGAGGCTAGAATCGCCCCCAAAACAACCTCCGTTACGAGAGACGGAAGATATCCAAGCTATCATGCCTCCGAATAGTATTGAGGGCCGAAATCGCGTTACATAGCGTGAGCATTTCTGCGTTCGGGGGGTTAGGGTTAGATACGATCCAGAAGCACGTCCGCCACATTCGCCGAAGGGCTAAGATTCTCGGACAGTATCGTAAGTACATCCAGTATAAAAGGTAGTGTCGGTTTGATTGTGTTGAGCGTAGAAAGTGTTCAATACACGTTCAAACGATTTAGTACGGCGAAAATACTGCAACGGTGCAACCCACGTAATTACACAAAATGACAGACTCAACTATCCTACTTGACCTGGCCGCAACAATCTCCAATGCTGCCTTGGCTATCACTCGACATAACCTACAGAAAGCACATCCAGCACCTTCCTTTCTACCCGAATCCTCGAAGGCTTCGGACATCTCTCAAAATGGTGTCGCTTTGACTGGAAAGGACGAGAGTAGCGAGAGCCAAAATGCAGCAATATCGCTCATCCAGGCTGCAACAGATCTTCAGATACTCGTATCCGGTCCGGAGAACTATTTGAAGAGTCTTTCTTATAGCGTATGTGGTACCGCATTCCATTCGTTAATTAATGAGCGGAGATACCTCCCAAAAACTAGACAGAGATAGCTAACCTAGAAACAATAGTACCACGATATCACGGCCATGGCAGTAATTATTGAGTTTGATCTAGCCTCAAAAGTCCCGCTTGGCTCTAGCATCTCGTTCCACGAATTGTCTGCAATCAGCGGCTGCCCTGTCGGTCGGCTTGAGCGTGTTCTTCGACTTCTCTTTGTTCGCCGAATCTTTAGAGAATCCCAGCCGGGATATGTCGGCCACACAAGCATCTCAGAGCGGTTGGCAATTGACCAGGACCTTACGGCATTTCTTGGGCACTGTACCCAAGAAGCATTTCCTGCCGCATCTAGACTGGTAGATTCAATTCGCCAATATCCCGATACGGAGGAACCGTCACAGGCTGGCTTCAATATAGCATTTAATACGACCGATCCGTTATTCACTTTCCTTTCCAAACACCCTGACCGTTTCGACCGCTTCAATCGTGGCATGGCAGGCTTAAGCAAAAGTGGCGGGCGTTCTGATCAGCAAGTTGTCGACGGATTCCCGTGGGATTCACTTGGAAACGCCCTCGTTATTGATGTAAGCTGTCATTCTGAATCCATATCCACTTTTTGGGGGTTCATGATATTGACTGTCTGTAATCGATTAGGTTGGTGGTGGCAATGGCCACGTATCTTTTGCTTTAGCTGAAGCCTATCCTCAGTTATCATTTGTGGTACAAGACCTTGAAACAGCCATTTCGCCTATACAACGTGATCCTCAATCAACACTACAGAATCGTGTCCACTTTGAAATACACGACATGTTCCAGCCTCAAACCCATCGTAAAGTTGATGTCTTCTATCTAAGACATATTCTACATGACTGGCCCGACGATTACGCTGTGAAGATATTGAAAAATCTTGTTCCAGCACTCCGCCCTGGATCTCGAATCATCATCTCAGATTCAGTAATTCCACCGCCTGAGCAACTTCACGGCTTACATGAAAAATTTGTGCGGTATGTCATACTTTATTTGCTTTTGTTCATGTGGTATTCTCTATGCCGACACTGCCCTCCTTTTGCCCCTCTCTCAGATTCTTTTTATTTCTTTTTACTTTCTTAAAAGTTAGACTAGCTAAGAACCTTCAGATACCTGGATATGCAAATGATGGTTTTGCACAATGCTCGGGAGCGCACCGAAGAGGATTTCGCTCAGATTCTGGCGAGAGCAGACCAAAGGTTAAAACTAAGGAAAGTCTGGCGCCGGGGACCTGACACTGCAGCCAGCACGATTATTGAAGTTGTGTTTGAATGAGACTGGATTATTGCTTCGCCTATGTACGGGAAAGGTATTTTAGTTTTTCGTTGAACAACTCTGTTATTCACACCTCCAGAATATATCAAACCAATTGATACATTAACATAACTAAATATATATTCTGTTTTGTCTCTATTTTCCTCGTAGCAAATTACAATATTGTTTAGTGGCGAAGGAGACAAGTTTGTGAACATTCTACAACGTCGAAAGTTGTGTTTAATGCGGTATAGCGAGTAAACTGGCCTCACAATATTGACTCCTCTAAGAACTCTTGTAGTTGTTCTTTAGCCTTTTCTTGTACATCGTAGCCAAAATTATGCTCCATAAACTCTGGTGGGCTCGTGGGAACTTCAACACCAGCGGGCATATACTGCTGTGCGCGCTCTCGAATTTTCCATGGCTCATCCTGTCCTGCATTTGAAAATATCTGCATCGTCGAGGCGCGGTTGTAGCGGATATTTTCAAACAAAACTAAGCGTTTCTGAATATCATCTATGGTGAATTGCGAGGACGAGCCACTGAAGATCACTCCTAGAGCTCCTGCATCCTCTATTGCTTGGGCACCGCCTTGGCCTTGATCTGTGACTAATAAGCACATGTAATCTCTTGACAGTTATATTTTGAGAACTCACGAGGAAGCATGGGATGGGCTGCGTCTCCGACAAGAACCAAGCGACCACGATGCCATGTAGGGATAGGATCACGATATAAGAGTGGCCAGCGCTTAACGTTCTTTGCTTTCCTAATCCACCGGTAATCGTTGGTCATCACAAGATGTCATGAACATAATAGAGACATAGCATGATCGAAGTTAAAATTTACCTCAAAATTGCAAGAATACTTGGGTGGCTATCGCTATACTGAGAAAGGACGTCATTTACGTCCGCTGATAACTCCCAGTCTACCTTGTCGTAAGCGAAACGTTCTGGTTTTCATGTCTTGGAGGACATGTGCAAAGCTTATACATACCTTCATAGTCACCAACTTGTTGGCTAGGGTGAATTCCAACAAAATTCTGTAGTATGCCACTGTTTACCCAATCATAATGAGTCGGGAGTCCACCTTACAATAGAACAATCCAGGCTGAGATCGATATAGTTTGACTTACTTAGCGCAAGGATACCAAACCAGTCGCCTTGAGTCATCAGCTACAAGAACTTTAAATACTCCGTCATTGTCAGTCACCATCGGCCCTGTTTCGGGATCTTTGAGTAGTTCTTCGGTCGGGATCAGAAAACGAAAGGCAGCAAAGCCAGTGGATACTGGAGAAACAGAATGGCCAATAACATGGTCAACTGCTATAGTGTGAACACCATCCGCAGCAATGACAAGGTCAGCATGATGGACAGAAGAATCGGCCAAAGTAATCGATCCGTTGTCAGCATCATACTGCACTACCTCGGAGCGTAGAAGTATCTCCACAGCCGGCCCTGGTCCATCCTTAGTAGTGGCTAATCGGCGCAGGGCGGAATGTAAATCTACTCGGTGCGCCAGAAACCACGGTGCGCCAAACCTCCGAGAAACTGACGAGCAATCTGTTTCGACCATTGGCTTCAGTGAGTTCGCGAAGGCGACAACAGAGCGGCGCACGCTAACCAGACGAGCGTCTTCCGCATTCAGGCCCCAATCAAGAAGCACTCGAGAGGCGTTCGGGCAGACGTGGATGGCTGCTCCAACTTCGCGGAGAAAGGCTGACCGTTCAAACACCTTCCAATAACGTAGCAGTAGTCAGCCGAATTGCTGACTGTACCCAAAGTGAAGGGTGCAGCTTACATTTACGTGATGGCCAGCGCGGCGCAGTCCAATCGCCGTTGCCAATCCAGCAATTCCACCGCCAGCAATAATAACTTTCATTTTCGCACGTCCACAAAACGATCATTCAATCAGCTAGTACGTACATGCACCTATCCATGCCAAAAATTGACGGTGTGGGGATCAAATGCTTATGAGTTCGATCTACGCAAACGAGTCGGCGGTCCATTCGATGATCGCCATGGATCATGGATGGTAAACCGCCGATTGGACGAATAGCGACGCCGGGGGCTCTTAACTCGATGGGGGAATAGCACAGCAATTTCTCGGAGGTTTAAAGTGAGGACAAGACAATTTTGCAGTCTGGATTTCCATATGGAAGATTTCTTGGGAATATAATGGTCGGTAATGTCCGGGCTACATAATTCCTAAACGATACTATATAATATACTGTAAAACCAAAGTCATGTAGCTAGTACGGTTCTATTTTGTCTCACGTTTTTCTTCCAAAACCCAGGTGGCCTTCCCAAGATTGAATTAATGTATTCGTGCTTGATTTGACGAGTTTCATAATAAGATTAGAGACACGATGTCGGCCTCATCCTCGGAAGATCAAACCTCATCATTTGAAAATGTGAAGGCTCAAGACAACAATACAGCAAAGGGTGAAGCTGAAAAGCAAGTGGGCAAGGAAGAGACAGTCCAACCAGCACCAGCACCAGCAGGGCCTCCACCACCCCCGAATGGAGGTACCGTGGCGTGGCTACAAGTCGTTGGGTGTTTTCTATTCGTCTTGAACACCTGGTAAGGACAATCGACCAATATGAGACAGAAAATTATACTAAATACAAGCATCATTTGACCAGGGGACTTGCCAATTCGTACGGTATCTTTCAAACATATTATTCGAGCACGCTGCTTGTGACGTCGAGTCAATCTTCTCTGTCATGGATCGGTTCCATTCAAGGATTTCTACTCTTATTCATCGGAGTCTTCTGTGGCCGGGCCTTTGATGGAGGGCATTTTTACCCGGTTGTATCTGTGGGCATTTTTCTCGAGGTTTTTGGCATGATGATGACGTCCCTGGCAACCAAATACTATCAAGTCTTTCTGGCTCAGGGACTCTGTGTCGGGTTAGGATCTGGCTGTCTATTTACACCAGCCATTTCGCTCGTCGGTACATATTTCTCGACAAGACGAGCACTAGCGACCGGAATTGCTGCAAGTGGCAGTAGTGTAGGTAAGTAAGCTGACTTTCGACTTTTTCCTTTCTCGAAGCAACCCGTCTAGTCAACTGGCTGAGAAGGCTGATTCGTCTTTTTCTGTTAGGCGGTGTTATTTTCCCTATTATCATCCGTCGACTCATTGTAACAGTTGGGTTCCCATGGGCGGTGCGCACGATGGCATTTATTATGCTTGCCACTCTAGGAATTGGCATCGCGTTACTTCGACCACGCCTACCACCACGGAAATCTGGGCCCATTATTGAGTTGGCTGCATTCAAGGATCCAGCCTACACAACTTTCGTAATCGGGTTAGCGTTAGGATTTATGGCCTTTTTCATTCCATTCTTCTATGCCGAAAGCTATGCGCTCAACATCGGTGCCGACACGAATATCTCTTTCTACTTGCTGAGCATCATGAACGCTGCAGGGATGATTGGACGGCTACTACCCAATTCAATTGCAGATAAGTACGTGCTAAATCCTCACCCCAAAAAAACCACAACGAACTGTACTAAAAATTTGTTCTACAGAGTCGGGAGCCTAAACGTGATCATTCCCTGCGCCTACTTGTCCGGCATAATCATTCTCTCCTGGATATCCGTCCAACATCTAGGAAATTTAATAGCAACCTCAGTATTTTATTCCTTCTTCTCGGGTGGACTAATGGCCTTGCCACCATCCATTTTGGTTGCGCTGAGTCCAAATCTGGCCCAGATTGGCGTTCGCGTTGGTATGGCTTTGAGTGTTAGCTCGTTGGGGGTGCTGATAGGATCTCCTATCGCCGGTGCCATCCTGTCAAGCCAGAGCCGAAGTAATGATCCTAATGTCCAAGGATCTTTGGATTATACCGGGACACTTGCATTTACTGGCGTTGTTCTGTTAGTATGTGGTGTGCTGATGACGGGGACAAGAGTTATCAAGAAGGGATTCCGGTTGGAGAAGGTTTGAGGATTCAGTCTGTTGGTGTGCACCGTTTCTCGCCTACTCACCGTTATATTTCCCGTATAGGAAATATAACGGTACCGAATCGAGGACCGGATCGCACACATAAAAAGAGGCATTAGGCAGCCTCATATTCTAATCCTGTACTCATCCTTCAGAGCCTTAGTAGTACTATCGAATATGAATAGTATTTGAGGCCTTACGTTGATCAAACGTAGTAAGGGTAGTTGGAATACCCTCGCGTCTAGCGTACGCCAAACCAACACAGTCAGACTTAGGAAGCTAGGATGCTAGCATTGTAGCTACATAATTCGCCTGTTCATCTCAACACTGTTATCCTGGCAGCGATGTGTGTATGGCATAATAGTTGCATTTAGTCATGTGTATTGTTATTCAAAGGGGACACGAGACCCTCCAAAAGATTCAATGTTACCTTCGGGTCCGACAGTCGATAGATTTTATCAATATATGTTATTTTTGCAGCAGTCAGCAGATATTCTATCTATGGTGCAGATATCAAATATGAAGAAACCAGAGAGGATCCAACAAGCATTCATGAATCACACTCCAACCATGATCTAGGCTTCGAGGGCCGTCACTATAGCGTGGAACTCAGCGGTCAATGCGCCACGCATCATGTTGTACAAATCCAGTCCATCTGTCTGATCAAGCCCAGAAGCACGACGATCGAGTCTCTCTAACAAAATTGGCACCTTATTAACATCCAACAAAAGAATCTGCTTTTTTAAAGAGCTCTCGTCCGCATCGTCCAGCTGATACGCTCCAAGGGTCAGCCTAGTACTTCCCTGACCAGGAACACCTCGTGTAGTATTCTTTTCTTGGCATAAATGTTCAGAAGGAAAGTTATAATCATATTGGTGGTTGTCCCCTGTCGCAAGGCTCTGACGCTGCAGTGATGGAAAGGTGAAGGGGGACAATGAATGCGAGGAAGGAGGAAACAGCTCGGCGTTTGAAGTACTTGTTTCGGCTTCATTTCGAAATCGCAATTGGTATAGCAAATGGTAAATATGGAGGTTCTTACGCAGGAGCACCATCGTAAGCAGTCGAGTCGTGCTGTCATGAGGAAACACGCACTTGAGCGAGTTGCAAATTTGTATTAGCGCTTCTTTATTCTGACCAAGAGCAAAATCTAGACTGAGAGAATGCATGTCTGCCTTTTGAATATTCTCGAGGGCGCGGAGAATGGACTGGAAGCAGGTACACGTCAATCCAGCGTCCTTGGAGCCAGGAAGGTGATTATAGTTGAGGGATGCTTGCGGCGTCTGTTGCTGAACTAGTTCTAGTTTTTTTGTAGCAAAATCGACCATAGCAGATGATATGGGCATTGACATTCCGATTACCGGAGTCGTCGGCTGATTAAAGAGTGATGATGATGACGATATAGGCTCCGCTGCAGATGTCACGGTAGACGGAATGGATGATCGCCCAGTCGGGGTGTTACCGGAGTCGTCGTGTAGAGACTGTTGATTATTGATGGGCAACCAGCTAGAGAATATCAGGTCTAGAGGCTCATCGATCAAGGTCAATGAATCTGTGGGAAATTCGGTCGCAGAGGGTGTCGAGGGCGCCGAAGCTGCGAGAGGGGGCTGAGGAAGAGGCACTTGTAGAGCAATGTTGTCATCTTCACTCTCGTGAATTGTGTGACTTTGCGCTTTGTTATTGTTGTTCTTCTTATTCGAACTCCTTTCTCTATCTCCACTAGCAGCTGGCACCCTTCCGGAACGTCCAGGAGGACTATGGATACAGGACACATTCAGACTTAGGCAGCGCTGGCACCCAGCCGACATCGAAACGCACTTGACTTTGGCTTGATGACAGTTGTCACACGAGGCTCTCAGCGCTCGTTTTTGCGCGACCATTGCTTCACGGTTAGTTCCCAGACGATATGAGCTGAGAAGCCGATGGGAGACGATATTATTAATGTACAAGTTATACTCCGCTCAGGTTGGTTAAAAATCTAGTGTATAAGTTATTGTCGGAATATCAATCTCACGATTCGGCGCTTCTACACAAGCAACGCGTACGTATGGAACGGGATTACTATTATCCCTAGCACGTACGCGGCGACCTCCTATACGTAGCCATCCCCCTACGTTTCTGGGGGATAGTCATTATAATACATTCATTCGTGCTTATAAGCAGGCTCACCACGTAGCAACAGCATGGGCAGCATCCTGTGTTCGTATCGACTGACGCCTTGCAATATAGGGCGTCGTGCAGCTGAGCTTCTGGATCTTTCAGTGTTTGTACGACATCTTTGATACCTGCTTATTCCCAGTTCATACAGTACTCTGTACTACGTACTCTGCAGTGTGCAGGGCAGTTGGATCGCCCTTACTACCGTCTATGTTATTGTGATACGGACCGCTAGTTAAACCAACAGATAACTTATACGTATCTCTTTGTCCGTAGGCCTGTTCACTCCAATTACGATTCTTACTCTGTACGGAGCATAACCGACCCCTACTAGTCATCCGGGGTCGGCTACCATAGTATATGTATACCGTATAATTCAATGGGAGATCTTCCTGTGCTAATATAATTGGCCATATCTCCCGGTATTGCGTCATACTACGATAGATCGAAAATACTAGTGAGAATAATACACTCTACAGCCAATCACATAACATATATCATAATTACCTGTTAAATTACCAAGTATGCAATTCCTACCGAGTTTCTAGTGTAGGTTTAGGATTGATAAGATACATACAACAACATATGTCATACGCCAACCAGAGCAGAGGCTCAATATAAATTTAACGCCATCAGGGTTACATTGCATTTTTAGCGTACCGTTCTGGGATGATCAAGTTTGAGCCAATAGAATTCTTGCTTGCACTCTATCCAATTAGCTAAGCGATTCGTGAGTACGATGTTGAGAAAATGATTTAGTGTCTATCTCCTGCGCCGCATTTCATAAATCACCTCAAAAGAGTCAAACCCCACCGATCGCATGCCCCCACCCTGGAGTCAGCCGCGCAAGGCTTACATGTAGTTCTAACAGAAGTGAGCTTGAACTCGTGATGCGTAATTTCAGCCCCAGGATTTTGTGAGATTATAGGATATTTTATTACATATTACCAGTTCGTATGTACAGCCCATGCACTGCGGCCAATAAAAATGTACGCAGCAGAGGCATGATCCCTTTACTCCTGGTGCTTGAGCTTTCCGATTATTAGTTTTTGACATTGCTAGACCTCATCAGTGTACCATCCGTCTAAACTACAACTCGGCCCCTTGGTTATACATGAAATCCAAATATGTAGTGGCGAAGACTGTTGCCAAGCTACTGAATTGATAGCAGATGCCAGACCGAACTGTGGGAGATTAACTAGTTAGGGTTTGCGTGTACCTAGTTAGGTAATAACCCTATTATGCTTTAACTTAAATCAACGACACCTCTACTTGACCAACCGATTTAAGTCCGAGTGTATATACGTATGTACTACGGGAAAATTAACTGCAGTATGAGAAAATGTATTCCCTTGGGCGTCAAAAAAGGAAAAAGAAACAGGCAAAAACATGATATAGATGTACAAGCATATCCATGATAACGTAGTGCGATGCGTTAAAGAAAAAGGCGTTCAAAGGTAGACGCTAAAGAGCAAGAGCGCCGGTCTATGCGAATAAATATACAAAAATAAAAACGTGCTGTACAAAAAAAAGAGAAACAGACAACATAATTATCTATCACGGCTTCTTTTTAATATGGTGTTTCCCCGTATCTTTCTCCAAAACACTCCCACTATTACTGCTGCTCTTTATATTGAAGGCATTATGATGATAATCATCCGTCTTTAGTATTCTAATGATGTGTTGGACGGAAAATCCGCCTGATACAAGGTAAACGACAACAAGCCAGGCCGCGAAGATATTGGCGACATGGTGGAGTAGGTAGGCGTACGAGACGCCATAGACTGCCGAATAGCCGGCGAGACAGAGGAGGAGGATATATGTGATGTGTTTGGCTCTATCTCGTTCGTTAGAATTGGAGTGAGAAGTAAAGAGGTAGGTAAACCATACCGTGAGAAGATTCGCGGAACCATCAAGCCGCTCGTCATTGTCTCCACAAGGATCAAGAATGGCATGATGGATAACACGTTGTGGTGAGAAGAAAATGGCGTCAACCAATGTACAGCAAGGTTGTGTACCCAGACTACCAGTACAAGAATGTTGATTGGAAGTACCCAGAGCATTAGGGTGAAAATCGAATGCGTATAATTAAAGAAACTCGCGTTCATTGCCAGCCGCTGCGATCGTCAGTACGCGGACCATCTATTGAATAGATACTCGAACGACTGTTCGAATACGAAACAGTAAATTGGGACCAAAAAATGAAAGAGAAAGCGTACCGTTTCCTTTACATGCCACAGTGCCCGAACACATGTCGCAACTTGAACCATGCATGCAACCATGTATGCAAACTGGGATGGAATGACCGTTCCAACGAATACCAGCAAAATGCTAGCATTGACAACTCTCCGGCGGGGACTTGGATGTGAAAATATCGGCCCGTTCCTGCAACTAGTTAGAATTGACACACACGGAAAGAAGGTGTGAGGAAAAAACGCACCCTCGTTCTTCGCGACGGATGTAACCAGTCCTAGTCCGCAGCATCCCATACAGAGACGACAGAATATTCAGAATTACCAGCGATACATAATTGATAACAACGCAGGCACCAATGCTAACCAAGCCAAACAGAGGAACGAGGAACCAGAAGAACGCATCCTGTGCGCCAAGAAGAAGGTCGTATTTAGTGAAGTCAACGGCTGTCTCCGTCGAATTTTTGTGCCAATGAAAGGGGTCATCATTAGGAGGAACTCGTCTGTTGGAGGCAAGTGAGGACGCAAGTAATGAAAGTATGCACAATATTAGGGGCAACGACGAACGAAGACAAAGATTCAAGCTTTCCATGAAAGTAATGAAGTAGCCGGTCTCGTCATAAACCTTGAACTGTTTGCGCAATACAAGGGCAACAACCAATAGCGGGAACGCCGCAAAGACTGTCCTATACCGCATTACTAGCTCCCCAAAACTGTTGGGGATGCTGACAGTCAAGGATAGTTCAACGCTCGATGAACACGTTGGGTCGGACCACAGATGAAAGGATACGCCGTACGCTGCTTGATCCCGTAGAGGCGGAGGCATATATGGCGCCACGCCGTGAAGATTAACGTCGACATCGTGAACATTGACGAAGAATTTCGACTCGTGGGGTTCCGGCATTGACTGGCGTAGCAAGGGCGCAAAGAGTGGAGTAAAGTCAGGGCAGCCCGCAGTATGCACCGAAAGCTTGTACCCGAGTAAACTGGAATGCAACGACGGAATTTTGACCTCTGTGAGCATCGGCCTGTTGGCGGGCAATTTCATATGAAGTCCAGCACTAAGCAAACGGCCTAAGCCTACTCGTGTTGGGATTATTGCATCTGAGCTATCTGAAAATTCGGCAATCACCCATCCGGAGCTTCGAGACGTTGCCTTATCCACGACTGCGACAAATTGATGCTCGGCCAGTTCTTCTAGCTCATACTGAAGATATGAGAAAGGTCGGCTGTCACTAAAGACTTTTTCTGATGAAAAAGTTGATGCTGGAAGGTGTATCCTGTCCGGACCAGCATTTTTGCATGCTAGCCGTGTAGATCCTGATCCGCCGCGTGAAAGATCCATGTTCATCGAGAAGAGAGAAGATCCACGTCCAGCTTGCATAGGGGAAACAGTACAGAAGAGTACTTCCAGGTTTCCATCTGCCGTATCGAATGGCTGATCAGTGAGAAGGGTGAACTTCTTCCCCGGAACTCCCGGTGGAGGAACTGGCATCAGATGAGCTTCTGGTTCTTTATGGTTTCCTAATTCACGAAGTACAAGACGTTCACCCTGAGACAAGATAGCATTGGTGGATGATTCCAACGTAAGGAGAAAACCTGGTTCTATAACATCATCTCTTATGTCAGCCATGATCAAAAAGAAAGGCTAGATATAGCGGGTAAACCCTACCTTGCTGAGGAAGCGTCCGCTCCGCAATCGACTCCAGACCAGTTAGGAACCATTTCTTAAAGATGCGCATTCGTTCCGCCCGAGGTTTTGTCTGACTTGGCCGGTAAACGTCCACCACTTCAAAAAGTGATTTGACAACGGCTTTTCGAAACTGGTCACACCAAGTGATTGAAAGATGATCAGTTCCAACCCAGACATCTGGAATGCTAGATGTGAAGACCGTGAACCCGTGGGTCTCAGGGACAAGGGAAGATAGGCTAGCGTAGTCAGATGGAACAATAGTGTCCCTAGCACCTCCTGCAATAGAAATGAGGGTCACATGCCACAGAGGGTTGTTGTTAGCCCACTCCTGTGAGTAGGCGCCTCTCCAGTAATCATTTATCTGTTTGTATGTATGGACGATGTCTGAATCAAACGACACCGGGGGCTTTGCATGTGGAGCTGACATGGTGATGATTGTGTTAACGGAGTTTGCTTGATAGTTGGCCATTGTTAAGACAGTGCGTGCCACAATGCCACCCATGGAGTGACCGATCAGGATAACGGAACTAGGGTCGGGTAGGGTTGGGTCACGGTGGGAGCGACTGGGGTCGTGGTATAGCGAAAGAATATAAGCCAAAGCTTCATTGACGTACTCTGCCTGATCCAGAAGAGTCTGTCCATGAAATGCGGCCATATCCTCGTTGAAATCGATCATAAAGAAATCCAAACTACGGGTTCCCGTATCTAGGCGTTCCTGATCATGTTCGATGACATCTCGATAATGCCTCGAGGCTTCTGCGGCTAACGAGCGTACTTGTTTATAACTGCCAGCATTCCCAGGGAGAAATAATACGGGTGCGCCGCTAAGCTAAAATTATCGGAATAAGTTAAAAATGTTAACAGACTGCCTTTCTATTTTCGATGACATATGGGTTGAAACGTACCCCAATATTCTCTTGCGAATAATAATCGACGCCTTCTTCCCGATAGAGATAGAGATTATATTTGCTGGCAAAGCGAGTGTGTTCCGCATCGAACCCGACCATCCGCAAATATGTCGGACTCATGATGGGAACCTGACAGCCATCGACCCCCACAGGCCGGTTTACGAAGGAATGCATAATGAACAAAAAGGAAAATATACCGGCAAGAGCAGTGGATAGGGTCAGTATGGACACGGACCACGGGCTGCGAAGCCGAAGGTGTCTGCTGCGCTGGGTCTCCGGCGAGCTCTCCAAAGAGAGGTGCCGGGACGCCAAGGGCATCATCGCGGCCGCTGGCTGTGTGAAGGTCGGCGTGGGGGAGGCATGCGCAGCAGCAGCAGTAAAAGAGGAGGAGGAGGAGAAAGAGTTTCGTACGGCGCTCTGATTCCGAGACCGGGGGGAGGAGACAGAATGGCTAAGGCGGTGGTGATCCGAATTGCTGGCGACGGGGGCAGCTATGTCCAGTTGAGTATCTGCGGTAATGGAAGCTCCATGACCAAGGTCGGTCGATACGCGGGACTGGGAGTGATGCTGATACTGAGGATACTGAGTGCTCGAGGAGTTTTCAGTCCCGTCCGAGTGTTCGGACGAGCGCCTGTGCATTTGAAGGGCTGACACAACAATGCAGACAGACGATGGTACGGGGTTCAGGAGCAGCGGAGGGGAGAACTGGAAGTCGGAAACGGCTGGGCGTGCGCGTCTCGCTGGCCAATCAGATCTGGCCTCTCTGCCGCGCGAACTTTTGGCGGTGAACCACTACTACATAGTACGTCCTACGTACTAGAACCACGACGTACATGCACTTTACCGATATAAGTTATAGTATACCAGCATGTTTATTGTCAATTTGGCATTCGGATGGACTGCATGCGTCGGTCTTTTTGGAAGGAAGCTTTCAGGCTGTGTAATTGTTTGGGCGCTCTTCACGAGGGGCTGTAGATAACGGCAACTCTTATGGTTGGAATAGGAAGAAACATACATACGCCATGGTAGAGCGACACGTCTTTCTTCGACGTTGAATTCAAGCATTAAAGTCTGTCACTAACAATGCCGCTAGGCATCAAATACTCTGGACGGGCTACCGGTTGAGTTGAAGCTATACATCCTCCAACAAATACCCACCATCCAATCCATTCGCACATTGAGTCTCGCTTCCTCGAAATACTACCATACATACTTGCAATTCCGCTCCCAGGTCCTCTACAACCTGCTGTGTAGCCAGCACAATGGCGAGGTTGAACTCACAGAGGCAATTGTCGCTGTGCGATCGGAGGGCGCCCTAGCCCAAGATATCGATAACCAAGATAAGATTTTCGCCCTGTTGGACTGCCGACGTCGAGGTATAAAGGAGCGCAAAACCAGATTGAGGCATGACTCCTTTACCATCGAAGAAATTGTCAAGATGATGAAAATGCATGAAACGGCAGAGTATCTCATGAAGGACTATGCTGCTACAATGCCAGCGCCGGAATGGTGGAATAAATCACGAAAATGGGAATCGTCGATAGACTTCTCTCACACGGAGCGTGCCCGGTTCTTTCGGGCTTTTTATCGGCTTCAGACATGGTGTAATATTTTTGGGCGGCCGGAATATCACTCTCCCTCGGCTCCTTCTTCTGCTCCTCCGTTTCCAGGAGGACTGGATCGACCATCTGCGAATGAGTGGAGGGACCGGACTTTCACTCAGGAACAGGCGTGGCGTATGATATGGGGCACAATGCCGCCTTGGGAGCTTGAGGAGGTAGGGTGCCTTCTGCGCTATCATATGCATAAATACCTCGAAATTTATAGGGTGGTCTTTGCTGCTTCGCTTAAACAACCTTCTGATAGCTCTGCAGAGCAGAAGGATCCCCAGCTTTCGTCACCAACTTCTGGCTCTCGGGAAACTTCAACGCCTCTGGAAACGGAGTTGATACGATCCATCTATCGCCCGTATGGATTGCGCGGTATGTTCACCTATGAAATCGTATGTGTCGAATTAGAAAGCTGAAGTAACCCAGGAGATCCATGGTCCTTCCAAACAATCGTTCGATTCTCCATGATCGAGATTGGCCCTTGCTTCCTTTACAAGATACTTCATCAACCAGACAACGAGCGACACTTTACCATCGCTATCAATTTACGTAGGGTCTTCACTAGACCGATATTGGAAGCCAAGGGTTTCGACCACGAACAAAAGCTGCATCTTGTCTCACCAGCAGATAAATACGAGCGTGAGGATCTTGCGTCGGTTATATCCTCGTGGCATGTTTTGGACCGCCCCAATGACTCTTGGATGATTCATTGGACAGATTCGAAAGGTCAAATTCATCCGCGTCTGTGGCTTGATTATGAGTTTAGTGGCTATATGGCGTACCCGTACAAAAATGCTAGTCACTGGCTCTGGGGTTATGTCTTTTGGGATAACGAGCGGTTGGATGAATGGGATGCGTGGGCTAGTCTTTTTACTTAATGTGAATTCCCCCCCTCCGTTCTTTCTGGGAGGTCTGTCTGCTAAGAGAACGTCCTGAAGCTCTCCTTGCTTTGAATACTTAGGCCTTTGACATTCATGTGTCTTTGGATTTCAAGGTCGTCTGCACGACCAAACACGCCACTTCCACTCGGATGTGGCAAAAAGGCAATGTCCCTTTAGCAACCGGAGTACAGATTGGACTAATCGCCACATCTGCGACTCCTGAAGAGTGGACGAATGGCCGGCCCTACGGCCCCATATCCCAAGCAAACCCAGTCTAACTGGGTATTCCACCTCCTTCTCTCAGTGCCGCATACCTGGATATATATCTAAGAAAAGACACGAGCTTAATGGAGTCCAAGGTTATGTACCTTGTTTCAGTCATCAAAGCTCTAGTCTGCATTACCTATACCCTGTCTCTTAAACGAACTTCGGTAGTTACCTAGTTAGGAGGTGATTCATCTAGTTTGATCCGAGAAGCAACCTTTTCTACTACAATAGATTCAACAGAGGATTTCGATTTGCACGTAAAGTGGATGCGGCAAAGGAACAGTCATAAAGCGGTAAACCCTCACAGTATCATGAATATTTCAAATAATTAAACTACGCATAATCAAGTCTTACCGTTGCTTTCGTGGGGCGGGCAAGCAGGACTCTTGATGTCATTTCCGCATTAGGAAATTTCGGATACCACCTCACCCGGACGGCCGCCAGAATCCTCGGAGCCCCGAATCTCAATACTACGTAATAAGATCTTAGATCTGTAGCTATATTTTGAACAGCATCGTGAGCTGCAATCTTCAATGGAGCTGCTTTTCCCTTTTTTTATCGTTTCTACTTCTCACTCGCTGCAAACAGTCTTGTCTTGACTCCATGTCTTGACTCCATCCTTGACAGCATGTAGATGAAAGACCGGAGACAGCACTTCAAGGATTCTTAGTAAAGACTTTGCCGGTAATTACTCCGAGATGTCTCTAAGCGATCGGGCCAGTTTCTACACGTGGAAAGAAGAGGGTCCGAGAGGATGGACGTTAGTATTAAAAGGTCTTAGTGATATCCGCTGGATGGAAAGACCCGAGACCAGAGCTTTGGGAGAAGACGATTTACCTGGGATTCTCCATATAGTAACCAAGGAACTGGCCAGGCTTTTCCTCTTAGTAAGTCGGCTGTTTGCCGAAGACGGTTCAAAAGCGGAGATGTACCGGTGTGCTGGGTGGCGATCCGCTAGCCAACATCAGTTTTCTTTTCTCTAGGAGATTCCAAGGTTCTCAGGGTGTATAAATCCGACGCTCTTAATTTGTGTGCCTGAAGTTCTTTGAGCGCACGAAGATTACATGTATAGAGAAAAACGCAGGTATTTAAGTACTTGTTCAGTCAATTTTTATAGACCACCACCTGGGCATCCTGATGTGAGACCTAATGTGAGAGTGACTTCTGATACGGTCTGTTGGGCGAAAGTGGAGGTACAAATGGTGGACGACTTGTATAACGCATAATGAACATCAGCAGACCTCTAACACAGCCATCTTCAGTGCTTTCTTCCAACGCTTCTCCATCAGCAATACTAGCAGCAGCTGGATATAGCAATGCCTTCCTTCAAGGACAAATCCTAGAAATTCGGTCTGCCGTGGGTGATCCATCGAATCCATGGCTGCGAACTGTCAATCGGATAGTCGCCGGAGTCGGGATTGGATTGAGTACCAGCTTGCTGATTATGCGAATTTATACGAAAGCAAGGATTATGAGAAAGTTTTGGTGGGATGATAGTATGTTTGGCCTCGTTCTGGAACTTTGAAACCTGTTCTAACTTATTTAGCTTTCATTATTCTTGCTTGGGTATGTGTCTTTCCCTTTTGGGATCATATTAGTATCCTATGGCGGGCATAATTGACAGTCGAGCACTTTATCACAGATGTTTTCTATGGCATGCCAAGCTATAATGCTCTGTAAGTGCATCTCCTTCCATAAATTTATTCCTTGTTTGGTCACTGGCTTGGTATTGATGCATATCAGATGGATACGCTTACTCAGGATACGGGGTCCATGTATGGAGTCTGAGCCCGTCAGCTCTACGAACGTACCCAAAGGCATGTCTACCTCCTTTAATATCTATCCTGGGAATTTACAGTGTAGCATTTACCTAATATACCCATATTATTTCCAACAGACTATGCTCGCATCATCAGCAGTCTATGTCCCATGTCTAGCATGCGCCAAACTAGCAATTCTAATGTTCTACTACGCGTTGCTAAATATTATAGAATTCTGGAAAAATGCCATTTACGTCGTCGGCTCTATCATCATAGCTTACAGCATCGCCATCTTCCTCGCAATCATATTCGCGTGTCATCCAATCCAGAAAAGTTGGGACAGTCCTGGGATGACGACAGAGGGCTGGTGCATCAGTCAACCAGCGCTGTATCTTGCATTGGCAACCAGTAATACGGTCACTGATATAATGTTGATTTTGATTCCCATCCCGACTATATGGCGGTTACATGTTCGGACTGTGCAGAAGTTGGGTATTGCAGCTATATTCGGGATTGGGTGTTTGTGAGTTCTGTCTTGCTGTATAGTCATTTCCTATACAGGTGTCTGGGTAACTGACCATAAAATACCTAGAACTATTATTACGAGCATTGTACGCTTGGCAACTATATGGCAGTTATCGACTTCGAAAGATCAGTCATACGAAATTGCATTGGCTGCTTTGCTTGTGTGAGTTTACACAGCTTTAGCTACTTATTCTATGTAACTCGAGCATGATCAGCTAACGAATGTTCAAGTCACATCGAAGCAAACTTCATCATCATCTGCGGATGTCTTCCTTACCTGCGCCAGTTTCTTCGCCACCATGCCCCAAGATTGGTTAATCATGGGAGCAATGCAAATTCTTCTGAATCGGGATATCAATCAAATGGGAGCTTGTGCAGACGTATCAGATTACATACAAGTGCATCAGCATCGATGCCTCCGCAGGCATCGGAGGGACCTTTTTTTACTCGTGAGGTTGCCCAGGAGGTTAGCCTGAATGACGTGTGAATGGTATATATCGCAATCCGAACAATGAATAATTCTTTAGGAATAAAGCCGTAGTTGATTTGACTTGTTGTGAGATAGATATGAGTGATTCTCACCGATAAAGATCCATGTTGTAGAGGCAAACAGTTAAACACAAAGAAAATGCAAGGTCACTTGCCATTGGATCAAAATGGGGCCAAAACAGATGTAGAGAGCAGTTTGGCAGATTTGATCGGTGATTTATTGAGCCCCGGTTCGGCTGAAGACTCTGAGCAAAGGGTTCGGCAAAAATTATCTGGGGTCAGCTCACATTTCCATTGTTAGCTTGCATTAGTAGGCATTCTCACGATAATAAACCGCGACGTCCGATTCAGCGTCCGATTGACCGCCATCTAGAAGGCAAGGTAACAATGGAATGTAAAAATATTCGGGCGTCTTTCTAGGTCCATTCAAAACCCTATGTACTGCAGGTACAAGAAAACGGATCGGAGAGTAACGCACGGTTCCCTATATGCTTTTCTTTATCTTGACACATGTCAACCATGGAACCTATCGCATAAGCGAGTCGTCCGAGAAATTCCTTTGTTCCTTTGATCTCAGCGACGGGCGACGATTGTATCTAGCTTGTGGCCTTTGGTGATAGAGTACGTACGGAGTAGTACCCCATGTTCCGTGATTGGCAACCCCATAACTACGTACGGAGTACGGTGACCCCGTACGGCAAAAAGGGTCAGTACAGACGCCGTACGGAGTATAAGGGATCGGCACGCTATGCCTCGTGGCTTCGGGCTGGCGACTTGGCATCACGTATGTACTCTTACTACTTTTTGTAGGCAAAGGGTTCTGCTGCATTCTCAACTACCAGCGGCTACCAGCGAGTGCAAAGATGAATTTGATGTCATAAGAAGGGCCAAATAATGCAGTGATAAAAGATCAATTGGCAAAGGAAGGGAAGAGAGGAAGAGAGGAAGAGAGGACTCGGGCCTACGGTCAAGCACTAGTCAGATGAATTTTGTTGGAACTGGCGCTATGTAACACAGTCTGATCGCCGGAAACAACGGGAATCGCGGTTTCTACTCAGAATACACTGTACAGCATCTCAACCTCCGCTTATTATGCCTCTTTTGGGGTATGATTTTTCATTCATACACTAGATAGGGATACTTAGGGCTATGTGGATTACCTAAGAATCCACATATCTTTCATCCGAGCAGAGATTCCTCGCTGGAATCAGTACCTGTGTCTCTTTTTCCTGCCAACTTTGGAACGTTCCTCAACCTTACAGGATCCCGTCAACTAACTAGTATTCCCCACAGTGCACACCGTTGCAACAAATTTCCCCGGCCTGTAATGTAGCGGAGAAGAAGACGGCAAGTGCGGGGTTTTGCGCCAGCTTCTTTAGAAAAAGAAGTTGGTTGTACCATATAGGTACGTAGGTGGTAGTAGTACGTGCGTAGTGATGTAGCTGCACTAAAATCTATTTAAATGGCCTCGTGCCCCAGGTCTTCCAAGGTTTTCTCCGCTCCTTTTCTTTCTCTGTCCTTCCGTCTAGTGCTGCTCTTGCGCCTCGGCCGTCTACATCCTCTTCTCTCTTCTCTCTTCTCTCTGGGGCACTCCCCGGCTCTACTCTCCACATAATAAAGCACATTTCTAGCACTAGACAGACAATGGCTGATATAAAGGATGCCGGAGGCCAACCTCCAGCGCATATTGAAGAGGAGGAGAGCATGAGCATCGGTCGGTACCTGGCCACTCGTGTGACCACTTTGGTCCCCCCAATGAACAAGGCACCAAATCCTTTCAAAGCCCTGATGTTATTGAACAGACAGCAATGGCTCTTCTTCCTTGTGAGTTCTAACTATACATGCCGTGGATTCAAATATACGGATTTGGTAGGTCGCTGACAATCACATTATACAGGTTGCCTTTTGTGGCTGGACTTGGGATGCATTTGACTTCTTCTCGGTCTCCATTACATTAACCAGTCTGGCCAAATACTTCGATCGTCCCAATTCCGAAATCACCTGGGGTATTACCTTGGTGCTAATGCTGCGCTCTGTCGGTGCCATCATCTTTGGTGTCCTGTCTGATCGCTACGGCCGCAAATGGCCCTTTGTTGCCAACAATATTCTTTTCATTGTGTTGGAGTTGGGCACTGGCTTTTGCCAAACCTACAAACAATTCCTGGCTTGTCGAGCACTGTTTGGTATTGCCATGGGAGGTTTGTATGGCAATGTTGCTGCCACCGCGTTAGAGGACTGCCCCCCGGAGGCGCGAGGAATTATCTCCGGAATGCTGCAACAGGGATACGCATTTGGTTACTTATTGGCTACGGCATTTGCCCGCGCCCTCGTCAATACCACTGAGCATGGCTGGCGCCCCCTGTTCTGGTTCGGCGCTTGCCCGCCTGTGTTGTTCATCATTTTCCGCCTGTGCTTGCCTGAAACACAGGCTTTCCAAAGCCGCGAACGAGTGCGGAATTCACTGGCCGGTGGTGTGACCGGAAATTTCCTGTCTGAGGGTAAAATCGCGGTCAAGAATCACTGGCTTTTACTGATCTACCTTATTCTGCTGATGACCGGCTTCAACTTCATGGTATTGTCTCTCTCTTCTACCATTTTTTTCATTCATTTATATTAAAACTAAGCTAATATTTGGTCACAGTCCCATGGTTCTCAGGATCTCTACCCTACCCTTCTCGCATCCCAGTTCGGCTTCTCTAGCAACGCCGTAACAGTTACACAGGTGGTTTCTAATCTTGGGGCTATGACTGGCGGCACCATTTGTGGATGGGCTAGTCAAATATTCGGACGACGTTTCTCGATCATTGTGATGGCCATCGTGGGTGGGGCGCTTCTGTATCCCTATACTTTCGTCTCGTCCACTTCGGTCATGGCAGCAGCATTTTTCGAACAATTCTGCGTACAAGGGGCCTGGGGTGTTATCCCAATCCATCTGATGGAACTGGCTCCCGGGCCCATTCGCACATTCACTGTTGGCACTGCGTATCAACTGGGTAACCTGGTGTCCTCGGCGTCGTCAACCATCGAGTCAACTATTGGTGAACGTTTCCCGTTGCCGCCAACTGCCAAGGGTGTGAAGCGGTATAATTATGGCAAAGTTATTTGTATACTCATGGGCTGTGTATACGGGTATACCATTCTTGTCACGTTCATGGGTCCTGAGCGTATGGGCCGTCAATTTGACGCTGAGCACGACACGGATTTGAATGAGGCTGCTGCATCTCGCCTGGCGAATGAAAAGATAGACCCAGAGAAGGCCACCACTCAACATGAGGAGTAATCTGTTTTGTACAAAAATTATTCATATACATATTGATGTTACATGTTTTTGTGATGTGTTAATGTGCAGTTATGTGGCATGATGATCTTGGATTTAGTGAGAACTTGCTTGAT
Source organism: Trichocomaceae sp. PYS4502 (assembly GCA_023625875.1). Taxonomy (NCBI): domain Eukaryota; kingdom Fungi; phylum Ascomycota; class Eurotiomycetes; order Eurotiales; family Trichocomaceae; species Trichocomaceae sp. PYS4502. Next base: position 47,521 of record JAMAFX010000022.1, read on the forward strand.
TTATGCAGCACAGTATAAGTCAATATCTCCAGAAGTAAGATTGACTCCTTCATCTTCATATCAAGGTAATGTAACCATAGTAGTCATCTCATTCCTCAACAAACAATCAACAAAAGTAAATCATCGGCAGCCATTCTTGGCAGCACCTAGCAGGCTGGTTCCACGGAATACATGGCCGGATTCGCACCAATCCATGCCTTGTTCTTTTCTAGAACTGCGCCACCTCACACTGACTTGGCAGCAAAAGTGAAGATGGAAAAATGCGTATCCGAATAATTGTCGAACCGAAGTTCGTTAGGAGTCGGTTTGCCACCGACCTCTAGGCCCTAGCTGCTCCACAATTTGCATTGCCTTCACCTGCATTATTCGTTATTATTGGTTCACTCAAGGCCTGACGATAAATATAGTAAACTTTGAGATAGGAATCTATCGCCTTATCTTATCTCAAGATAGCCAAGTACAACCGAGTACATTGCAGGTGCTTTGAGGGATCGTCCTAGGAAGTGGCAAATATACCGACACAGGAACAAAGTTTCGTTTCCCTTTCTCGCTTTACGTCAACAACCGTCGAGGGCTTTCGAGTGCAATCCACGAAACCCAACCCGCCAAAGAATATGTGCGAAGTTGGAATGGTTTGTCGAAATCCGGAGTAAGGCTTTTAAGGTTTTCCCTTCCAGACCCACTCTAGCGGCGGACCCGATTTTTCTTCGCTTTTCGCGGGGTATTCCGATCTTGAAGTATGGAGTACGGAGTACGCTGGAAAAATGGGATGTGAAAGAAAAGAGGCAAGGAAAAAGAAGAAGAAGAAACAGTGCGGAATCCGGCAGACAAAAAGACTCCACAGGCTGGAGTATGGGGGAGGGTCCTGCTGTTAGTCTGCCAAGTTCCAACCCTTTCTTTGTACTACTACCCCGGGCGGCCTGTAGTCGATTCTTTAGGGAGCTGAAAGTTCGGGGGTCGAGAAATTGTCAAGGGAACAGCTTTTCTCAGCAAATATTAAATAATAACTACGGAGTACGTAGTATTTCGAAGTTCAGGCCAACATTTGTAGCAGTCTGCAGGAGTAAGGGGCCGGGCATCGAACTATGATTGGAAACGCTACCTAGGTAATTGTGAGCCAGACATTTGTTTCGCTCGCACAAAGCATCTATACGGAGTACTATAGATATGAAATTGTTCAGTTTACTCCGTATACTATGGAGTACTAGCACAGTCTTCAACATCACACCGTGGACGCCTGCAAGTGACTTGACTTTTCAGGGGCTTTTCGACGGCTGGTGTGTTTACCCCTTAACGACGATCCATGCCGGTGCATTCAAGGATTTGTGGCATTGTGCCCCATAACCTAGTTCTGACTGGGTGGCAACTAAAATAGATCTCCTGCCCTCTCGAGTCTCCTGTCTCTTCTAGAACGGAAAAAGAGGGTCCGAGTTCGACAGTTGAATGGCTGTGCCGATGGGTGAATCTGCCGGCGCATTGTTTTGTCACATCGGCTGAGGAATGCATTTATTTTCTCCCCCTACCAGCCGAGATATAACCCCTGCGCTTTGACTGGCGGTGTGTTAAATTCACAACAACAAAATCCGACTCGCGAGGGTGTAGTTAACTGCGTAGTGTGTCACTGTCTACCTAGTGTCTACAGTATCAGGATACACCGCTTTGTGGCTAAGGCTCCAAGGCAGCAAGGCTCAGGCAGCGCCGGACAGGGTTTCCGCCGACCAATCAGCAGCCGGCGTTTTTTGCTGAGCGGGACTCGGCTGTTTCAGGCTTAGCGGCGTGCAGGCTCTTACGCACTAGGCCATATCGGGACTTAGCGTGAAGGCAAGACCGAATGAAAAAAGCAAAAATAAAAATTTTTTTGGGCCAGGCGAAAATTTAGAAAATTTAGAAGGCGAGGAAAAAAAAATTTTGGGCGAGGGGCCGCTGCCGATAAATAATCTTCCCAGCCCCTCTTCCTCCCTCTTCTTCCATCTCACCACCACTTTTTTTTTCTCCCTTTTTAAACCCCCAACATCTCTTCAAGATAAAAGAGGTCGGGTTGTCTTTTACTTTTCTGTCTTGAAAAAATAGACTAGACAGCAGATAGATCATTTTTTCTGCTCTCTGGCCTTGCTAGAGCGCAGTTGCGTTGTCGAGAAACGCCAAATTCGTGGGCCGCCACCGAAAGAAGAATCACAGATACCCCTCATAGATCAGTTTTCTCGCATTCCACGCTTTAATATTTTCGTCTAGTACGACTCGCCAAAATTACTTTCACCACGTCGTCCAAAATGCCTGCTGTTGATGTCTCCTCTGTCCCTGCGGTCTCCGGCAAGGAGACTGCCAGCTCCATCGCCCTCGTCGAGAGCCTGATCAAGAACTTGTCCATATCGAAAACTCCTGACGAGGCTAACACTCACGCGAATAGCCTGGCCACTCTGCTGAACGGCCCAATCGAGGAAAACACCGTGCCGCTCAAGGCTGTCGAGTCCATCAAGAAGCAACTGGCTAACAAGAAGGATGCCAATGCTCGGGAGCGTGCTCTCGACGCCATCCGTGCTATTGCCGAGCACTCTACTCTTGCTCCCGGCGTCGAGCCTCACTTGGTCACCCTTTTGGGCCCTACCCTCAGTGCCGTTGGTGACAAGATGACCAACGTGAAGAACGTCGCCCAGGTGGCCGCCATCTCTCTCGTCAAGGCCATCAACCCCAACGCCACCAAGGCTGCTCTGCCCTTCATCATCAACTCCATTCTCTCCGCCCAAAAATGGCCCGAGAAGATGACCGGTCTTCAGTGTATTGAGGCCCTTGTCGAGACCGCTCCAGCCCAACTTGCTTTCCTTGTTCCCAGCCTCATCCCCGTTGTCTCCGAATCCATGTGGGACACCAAGCCTGAGGTTAAGAAGGCTGCCTACGGCACCATGGAGAAAGTCTGCGCCTTGATTGTCAACAAGGATATTGAGCGTTTCATTCCTGAGCTCATCAAATGTATTTCCAAGCCCGAGAACGTCCCCGAGACCGTTCACTTGCTTGGTGCCACCACTTTCGTCACTGACGTCCATGAGCCTACCTTGGCTATCATGGTCCCCCTTCTTGAGCGTGGTCTTGCCGAGCGTGAGACTGCCATCAAGCGTAAGTCTGCTGTCATCGTTGACAATATGTGCAAGCTTGTCGAGGACCCTCAGATTGTTGCCGCCTTCTTGCCCAAGTTGATGCCCGCTCTTACCAAGAACTACGAAACTCTCGCCGACCCAGAGGCTCGTGAGAAGACCAAGCAGGCTCTCGATACCTTGATCCGTGTTGGTGATGTCAAGGATGGCAAGATCCCAGAGGTCTCTCACGCTGGTGACGTCTCCACCGTTTCTGCTATCCTCAAGGAGCTCCTCGAGCCCAAGTACAAGGCTCTGATTTCTGACTCTGAGGCTGCTATCAACTACATTGCTGCCATCGCCGGTCAGCTCATTGATGAGAAAGTCATTGAATCAATCATTTGGATTGAGAACACTACTCCATACTTGGCTGCTCTTGTTGGCGACGAGGATTCCAAGCCTCTTGCTGAAAACCTCCGCAAGCGCGCTTCTCCTGCTGCTGCTGAGGAGGAAGAAGCTCTTCCTGATGAGGAGGAAGGCGAGGATCTGTGCAACTGTACTTTCAACTTGGCCTACGGTGCCAAGATTCTTCTCAATCAGACCCACTTGCGTCTCAAGCGTGGTCAGCGTTACGGTCTCTTGGGACCCAACGGTTCCGGCAAGTCCACCCTCATGCGTGCCATCAACAACGAGCAAGTTGAGGGCTTCCCCAAGAAGAGCGAGGTCAAGACTGTCTTCGTTGAGCACGATCTCGACTCTGCTGATACCGAACAAACTGTCATTGGCTGGACTGAGAAGAAGCTACGAAGCGTTGGCGTCACCACCCCCCGCGAAGAGATCGAAGCTAAGTTGGCTGAGTTCGGTTTCCTCAGGGAGCAATTCGAGGGTCCCATTACTGCCCTTTCTGGTGGTTGGAAGATGAAGTTGGCTTTGGCCCGTGCTGTCTTCGAAAACCCCGATATTCTTCTCCTTGACGAGCCCACCAACCACCTGGACGTCAAGAACGTTGCCTGGTTGGAGCAGTATCTCATCAACTCTCCTTGCACATCTATCATCGTCTCTCACGATAGCAAGTTCTTGGACAATGTCATCCAACATGTCATCCACTACGAGCGATTCAAGCTCCGCCGATACCGTGGCAATTTGACCGAATTCGTTAAGAAGGTCCCATCTGCCCGCTCCTACCACGAGCTCAGTGCTTCGGAAATGGAATTCAAATTCCCCGAGCCCGGTTTCCTCGAAGGTGTCAAGACCAAGGCCAAGGCTATCGTCAAGGTCAGCAACATGTCCTTCCAGTACCCGGGTACTCCTAAGCCCCAGATCTCGGACATCACCTTCCAAGTCTCCCTCGGTTCCCGTATTGCCGTCATTGGTCCCAACGGTGCTGGCAAGTCTACTCTGGTCAACGTCCTGACCGGTGAACTCATCCCCACCAGTGGTGAGGTTTACCAACACGAGAACATCCGTATTGCCTACATTAAGCAGCACGCTTTCGCCCACATTGATAACCATCTTGATAAGACTCCTTCTGAGTACATCCAGTGGCGATTCCAGACTGGTGAGGATCGCGAGACTATGGACCGTGCCAACAAGATCGTCACCGAAGAGGATGAAAAAGCTATGGACAAGATCTACAAGATTGAAGGTACATCGCGTCGCGTCATTGGCATTCACTCTCGTCGTAAGTTCAAGAACTCTTACGAATACGAGTGTTCCTTCGCCCTCGGTGAAAACATTGGCATGAAGAACGAAAAGTGGACTCCCATGTCTACTCAGGACAATGCCTGGATCCCTCGTACTGAGATCTTGGCTTCCCACTCCAAGATGGTCGCCGAAGTTGACCAGAAAGAAGCCCTTGCCAGTGGCCAATTCCGTCCTCTGGTCCGTCGTGAAATTGAAGTGCACTGTGCCAACTTTGGCTTGGATGCTGAACTTGTTTCTCACTCCCGGATGCGCGGTCTGTCAGGTGGTCAGCGTGTTAAGGTTGTGCTTGCTGCGTGCTCATGGCAACGCCCTCACTTGATCGTCCTCGACGAGCCTACGAACTATCTTGACCGTGATTCCCTTGGTGCCTTGTCCAAGGCCATCAAGACCTTTGAGGGTGGCGTTGTCATCATCACTCACTCCCGCGAGTTCACCGAACACCTCACGGAGGAAGTCTGGGCTGTCATGGACGGTAAAATGACTCCTTCTGGACATAATTGGGTACAAGGGCAGGGGTCTGGAGCCAGACTTGATCAGAAAAAGGAGGATCCAGATACCATCAAGCTTGATGCGTTAGGGAACAAGGTTGAAGAGGTAAAAAAGAAAAAGAAGTTGACAAGTGCCGAAGAGCGTAAGAAGCGCAAAGATAGGATGGCTCGTCGCAAGAGAGGCGAAGAAGTCTTCTCGGATGAAGATGATTGAAGTTGAGCGAAGATGATTGAAGTTGAAGAAGATTGAAGTTGAAGAAGCTGGTTACATGGTTAGCGGAGTTTTATGATTATGACGCATGCATTTCTCCTTATGTCTAATTTCCTTTTTTCCTTCTCTGATTTTTTATTTTCTCATGTCAATAGAGCCTGTAGTGCTTTAAAAAGATGTTCTTGTATGGCAAATAGATCAATTCATGGACAAACAGTCGACGTCGACTTTAAAAGCATGACACTATTCCGAGATCCCGTTCCACGCCAACAACTATGGCCGAGTCGGCGAGTCCTGACAACGTACCTAGGTAAAATGCCTCAGTTTAAAACTACACTTCGTGGTATGGAAGTGAATGGGTAACCATACAGTAATACAAGCAGGTGCTACATATTCATATATGTGCAGACTACGTCTCGTATATATGCCAAGGGATACAGAGTTCATTGATGATGGTAGCGTTACTCCACAAGGATGGAGAAAGCTCGACCGTGCTTTCTCTATTCCTTTTCTCATGCGGGAAATTCCTCTGAAATATAATTGTGAAAATATCATAGCTTGAGTCTACGCTACATTATGGCCACAGCTATTATTACATATTAAATTTTCTGGCAGCTACCGTGAGGAGTAAATAAGGCACTGAGAGATCTTGAGAGCACTACACAAGGCCCTGTGAAGGGAATCTTTTTGGTGATTGAGTGGTTAATACTCTGCTGGGAGCTAAATGATAAAATTGTTGATACAGTAGAATCTGGCTATAATAAATGGAAGGCATTTTAGGGCATAAGTTATATCTTCAGAAGCTTAACCAAAAGATAAAAAGCAATTTAGAAATAGATTAATATATTAAAGCCCTCTTCACCTTTGTATCAAAGTTGATTAAGCTGATACCTATTAAACATATCTAGGGAGGTCGTCCATACGTTATATCCAGTTCGGCTGTATTGACGAAATATATAGGAAACTACCCAGACAACGAAAGGCTTCCCTTAATTGTGGTTTTATTCATGGCCTCTTATTTATATATAACCTGACAATATGCGTTGTCTTTGTTTGCGCTGTAACACCGGGTCTATTTTGCACAGCTAGCCGTGGTGACGTGTCTAGAAATACTTCATCGTTTTATAGTGATGGCATAATAGCTGTCCTGACGTAGATAACGTATAAAAGAGAAAAGAACAGAAATGTAGTGTCAATTATCGATTGATCTTCTCACTTGGTCACTGTATACCTTGCTAGAAATGCAGGTCTAATCGAAGTGTATGTAATCAGAGTTACAACCTATATCGTGCCGGTCTTCCTCACTCGAAGGAAACCTCGTCTGGTGCCATTCGAAAAACCAGGCCATACTGATCATGAAACTCAAGTTGGCGCTTCACCAATGTGCCTCCAAGAAGGTTGTATACAAAAAGCCGTTTGTAGTCTAACCTAGTCTATTAATTTATCACTACATAATTTTAATGCAGGTTGAACTTTTTGACCTACAGTAGGGACTAAGTAGCACCTTAGTGCTTACAGACCTCTTACATAGGGCTTATAGACTTCTTAACTAGTGTTTACAAACTTCTTAACACTCCGTACGTAGGAATGTTCATACTTCGTAGGCTTGCTCAGCTTGTTCAGCTTGTTCAGCTGACAAATTACTTGTTTTGACTAACTTAGATTGAACTTTTAAGCTATGTTAAATAAGTAGTATATCACTGCTCAGTGTACGGCAGTGTCAATCTCTCGCATTGGAATCCAACTCGAAGTACTATGCCTAATGTACAAAAGATGTGTGTCGACAAACCATAGCCCCTTGTTTGAGTCTTTTGCCCATATACAGCACCGCTAGGGCTGCCCGGTGCACGAATTTCCATAACGATAACCATACACGAATCGGTGGCTGGGCCATCACGATTAGTGCTTATAATTTTTTTGAATTTCTTAATAGTATACCTAGTGCCTACTTACAGACATTCTCATGGACTTTTACTATATATGAATGACCTAATCTGAGGCACTCCGTACTTTTAAACTCTTATATTGGCCAAAAACTTTGGACGACCTAAGTAAGTACCTAGCGGGCGTCAAAGAAGATACCTAGGTATAAAAACACTACCTAGGTAGGCAAAAGCAGAGCACCGACGCACTGCCGCCGTCTACAGAACTAACCCTAGAAATAGCCATCTGGTGTCTGCAAATATCATGGACGAGGCCACTACGCAAACATCTGACCAAGAGTCGAAGCGTGACACCCAGTATCCGACAGGCGTGAGACTTGTCATTACCCTGTTGTCTCTTTCACTGGGGGCATTCTTAATGGCACTCGATAGCAGTATTATTTCTGTGGCCACTCCCAAGATCTCCACAGAGTTTCACGCCCTCGACGATGTCGGCTGGTATAATGCGGCATATGGCATGTCTCTCTGTGCATTTACTCCCATACTGTCCACTTTCTACAAGCATTTCAACCCAAAGCTTGTTTTCCTAGCCGTCATTGTGATCTTCGAAGGTAACTTGGAACAATCCATCCGCAAAATTCATAGTTGACGATAAATAGTCGGCTCGGTCGTGTGTGCAGCTGCCCCATCTTCTCCTGCTTTTATTGCTGGCCGAGCTATTGCTGGTTTAGGTGCAGCAGGATTATTGCAGGGAGCCTTCGGTATGCTCACCTATATCTGTGATCTCAAAACAAGACCTCTCTTTATGGGCCTTGTCGTGAGTCTTTTCGGTCTAATGTCTGCGATCGGTCCACTCATTGGCGGTGCGTTTACAAAAGACATTACATGGCGCTGGTGCTTCTGGATGTATGTATACCCCTATTGCTATGAGTTTCACAGTGGCTGACAGCCAAATCCCTGTTGCAGAAATCTTCCAATTGGCGGTGCGGTGTTCGCCCTCGTCGTTGCTTTCATGAGACTAGTTGGCGTCGATCCAGAACCTAGACAGCTTCCTGTAAAGGAAAAGCTGCGCAAACTCGATGTTATTGGTGTCATAATCTTGCTTTGCTCGGTCATTTGCTTGTTCCTTGCTCTCCAGATGGGTGGAAACCAAGCTCCATGGAACAGTTCAAAACCAATTGGGCTATTTATTGGTTTCGGCCTTCTTGCCATCGCTTTCGGGGTTCGCCAGTGGCATGCTCGCGAGAATGCCATGATACCTATTCGATTCTTTAGTGATCGCACTGTTGTTTTTGGGTCTCTTTATCTTTTCTGGGATAATATGGCTAATTACATTGTGGGTGCACCAGGTATAACATTTTCTAGATCATCCCTCTAACTTGTCTTCCCAGGCCATCTACTATATGCCCTTTTTCTTTCAGGCCGGCCAAGGTGCTTCCCCCATACGAAGTGGAATCGAGTATATATCCTTAGCTGCTCCCTTGATGGTCGGTCTGCTGGCCGGCGGGGGAATCACCACAGCGACAGGCCATTACATGCCTGTTATTCTGTTTGCTCAAGTACTTTGCGCAGTTGGAGCCGGTTTACTGACTACTATCCGGGTTGACACGACTACAGCGCAGTGGGTAACCTACATGGCCCTCACAGGGGCTGGTTTAGGGCTGGGTGTTAATGTGCCGCATATTGCAGTGCAGGCCGTGTTCGAGAACGACAATGATATATTCATAGCCAACGGCATTGCCAGTTTTTTCGGTCAGCTGGGCGGCTCATTGGGGGTTCCTATTGCAAATGCCATCCTCATCGCCTCCGTGAACCGCGAAGTGCCACAATATGCCCCTTCTGTGTCTCCAGAGACAGTTATCCGCGCTGGTGCTCTTAATGTTGGCTCTTTGACTGATTCACCTAATGTGCTTTATGGGCTACGGTCCGCCTGGTCAATTGCGGTGGCTCATGTCAACATTCTCTTGACAAGCATAATTTGCATTTCAGTTCCCACAGCTTTGGGAATGAGGTGGTTGAATGTTAAGAAGATTTCCGAGGCTCGTGAAGCTGAGAAAAATGAAAAACAGAGGTTCAACGAGAAAGACCGTAAGGAAAGTGAAGTAAAGAATCGTGCGAACGTTGATTTAATGGAGACTTGCGCTCTGTGATATACCTAGGTTAGACGAGTCGCGATGCCTGAAAACTATACCATACAGACTGTGGTGAATAAATTGTCAGAATATAACTTTCAGTTTTAAAGAGTGTTGTAATTTTATTTTAAGGTTGATAATATGCACATCTCCCCCAGCTTAAAGAACAAGAAACTAATTCTTCTCACCCACACATACAAATTCAACCTCAAATGTGAGATCAGAGGAGCGGGAGAGAGCGATAGTATTGAGACTTGGATCAGAATCATAGGTTCCTAGCGAGAAGTCATACCTCTCACCCGCGCTTACATATCCAATAAAATTTCGGCCACCGCATCTTCGACCACGAATTAGGAAATGGTTATCCTGAGAATCGAAGTCCTGCCACATGGCAAAGACTATACCCGTGCGCTCGTTCGGATCAAGGTAATAATCAATTTCATAATTCGCTATCTTCAAATGGATCTCCGTGACGGCTTCAGTGCGCCACGACTCTTCGCGAAGGAAGAATCGGTCACCGCTACCGGCTGGGCCGACGACTAAATCGACGTAGTTGTTTAGTCTTGGCCGAGTCTGCATCTGACGGCCATCTGGAAGGCGAATTTTGTAGTAGTGCAAATTGTCCAGCGCGTAACCTTCAGTGTCACAAAGGTAGGCATTCTGCAGAATTTCCGTCAATTGGAGACGCACGAAAAAGAGATTGCAAATTCATACATTGACATCGTCGTCATCATCACTGTCACGATTGTTCGGCTTCTTCCGGAGAAGCTTTCTTCGTTTCAGTATTTTGGGCTTTTGCTCTGACATTTGGAATGTTGTTGTTGGCTTTGAGAGTGGGGAGTACGAATTAGAGAGGTTTTGGCATTTGCAACAACACAACAAGCGGAGCTATGTATACTAGCACTGTGATTGGTGGAAAGGTCTTCATTATCTGAAAAATGAGGCCCTTAAATTTTGATACTTACATGAGTTTCACTATAAGATCACATGTTAAGTATAATTCATATATATTGACATCATTTCATACAACTAGTTAGTCACTATAGCTCCGCCAACAGTTCGGCCATTGAAACAGGCTTGCGTACTGCGTTTGAGAATCCTTCGTGGAACGTCACCCATACTTTGCGGTCATGTTCATGCCCACTCGATTTCTGTTTATGATTCTGTTGACGCGGAGCATTGCCGGATTCATTATTCTGGATGACCCTGCCAAAGAAGTCTCTTTTGACTCCCGTATCTGCCCCATACTTTGCGTTAGGGCCGTTCTCCTTATCGTCATCATTATGCAGCTGCTTCTGCTTTGATCTCTTATTATTGTTGCTCGATGGAAGTCCCATTTTGGCTTGAGACGTTTCTCCTTGTTTGCGTAGTGTCTCTTTGCGGTACTCTTGATCGAGTACCTGTCGAATGGCGTAACGTACAGGGCCCGCGCCACCAGTATCGAGAATGGTGCCCTTTGTCTTTGAGAAGCCGATCAAAGTGTCGATAGGCCTTGAATAACTTAGTCGAAGAGACTCAACTTAGATTATAAAAACGGGGATGGTAAAACTTACGGCTCCATTCTGTACACCCACCCAGTGTGGGAACCTTCATTTCCTACACGCACCCTTTCAAACGTCACGCCCAAACCACCCATCACCTTTACTGCGGAACGAACCAGTGCCTTTTCACTCTCTTTTCTGACACTGGCAACATTGCTTTGATCGCTGCCTCGCACAACGACAGGTTTGATATCGGGCGATAACATGCGCACAAGATTCGGCACCAGATCGGTAGCCACACAGTTAACAGAGCGGAACAGTCTCATCAGTGGTGCAGAAAAGGTTGCTTGGAAACCGACGAGTGTCGATTTATTCTGCTTGAGGGCTTCGAAAGCAGCAAAATCTGCCCTTGGTCCAGAAAATGGATGGTCTTCTTCTGTGCTGTCATCATCAAACTTTCTCTTATTGGAAGAACTAGTAGCACCTGCAAACAAATGATGAAATGCGAGAATCGACTGGCTGAGGTACGGATTCAATTCCCAGTCCTGGTTCGAAAATACTTTAGATGAAATCATATCATGAAATTGCAGCCAGTCGTAGGCGGAGTTAGGTTTGGAAAGGAATGTATCGTCCTGAAAAGTTCTTGTAGGGTATTCCATGAAGCAGTCCGTGACACACCGGTCATAGTCCCCGCATGCATCAATCATCTCTCGAAGCTTGGACGCTGCATGGCGTCTGCGCAGCTCTGCAACTCCCACTGGGGTTTTGGTTCTTTCCTGATCAAAGGGGTCATTAAATGAGCCAACGCCAGTAGGCGCTGGTGGGAAGCCAGCACCCTCGATGAAGACACGGTCAGTAATCTCTCGAACACCACCTCTTCCAAGGCCTTTGGAATATCCACCAGATTGGGCATCGTTGAGCATGTTATCCTCTAGCCAACGTTTGGTTAAACGAGGTGCTGTTGCTGATACAGCACGAAGCTTTCGTGCTACCCACTCCGCAGAGACTAGAATGCTTCGTATGTCGCCCTCACCAACACCGCGATTCTTCTCTGTACGGTCTTTCTTGGCACTCATACCCCAGGACGCTTCACATAGTCTTCTGACTCCGCCACTGTCATATTGGATATTCTCTTTTGTCAATATCATCTTTAGACGCTGTATGACATTTTCCATCGGCACTTGTCGAACATGTATCACTTCGGCGATGCTAGAAGTGCGAAGTGGCCGTAAACTAGAATGATACGCATCATTGCATATGAGGATTATAGGCCGCAATAGGCGGAAGTTGTCGCCTTTTCTTTTTCTCCCCGGTGATGATGTACTTTCTCTAGTCCGAGCAGAGTTCCTTTCGTCCGTCATGACTAGATCGATAAGAGCTTTGATAAAACCGCCTTCACCACCCGAGCCCGAGCCACCAACGACGCCATCGACCTCATCCACCACGACGCAGACGGGGCGACTAGATTTGATGGCTTTACTCGACTTAGGGTCAATGCCTACGCTTTTCACATTCTCCGTCCCCACAGCATCCCTGATGCGACCTCTGACGACATCCCTACTGCGTTCATCGCTGGCATTGATCTCCAAGATTTCGTACCCAGCCTGTTGTGCACAAACATGGGCTAGGGTAGTTTTGCCTAAACCGGGAGGGCCGGCAAGCATGAGAATTTTCCGGTGTGTCCGTTCGCCCTCTTCGGCGGTTTTTTTCATTTCTTTTGATTTGGAAAGGCCTGGGAAAACAACTGGTTCCCATCCCCTAAACCATCGTAAAACTGACCTATGAGTCCGCTCGTCTCCGATAAGATCTGCAAATCGCCGAGCACGATACTTTTCCGTCCACATTGGATTGGTAGACTTCTTCTTAGACTTTTCGACTTCCGCTGTTTCGATGGAATGCTCAATGTGCATTGATTCTCGCTTGCGGTTAATATCGTCCTTTAACTCACTGGCAGCATCCTCTAATAACCGGTGGATTTCAATTCCATAGTAGCTGCGTTGAGCCTTTCCTGCAACCGTCTTCGATCGACTCGCAACGAGCCTTTCATACGATGGAGCGCTTGCAAGCTGGCGTGATCGGACTCGAAGTGTTTTTCCCGAACAGGTTTTGATAGTGATAGGTTTTCCTCTTTCCGATGACGTACTATCTAACCCTATCAAAGTTGTCCCGGTTTCCGTGGATGATGTCTTTGGTTGTGATGGATCATTGAAAGAGGAACCAGACATATTCCGCAGTAAAGTGGCGTCGTTGTTTGCAGATGTATTCCTTAGTCCATTGATAGTATCCTCCTCTATTTCCTCCTCGTCTTCAACAAATGGCCCATGAGTCTTCTGCCTTCGTCCATCTGCCGGTAACAATTCCCCTGTAATTTTTCCAGGTTCCTTGTTTTGAAATGAGTAAACTTTGTTTTCATATCCTTTTAATTCGGCCAATGCATCCTCATCATCATCGTCATCATCGTCGTCGTCGTCGATAAATCCGCCTATCATTCGTGGTCCACTGCAATCATTGCTAGCTAAATCTGTTTCTTGTAAGGCGCTCGATTGGCCATGGGGAACAATTTTTGGCCGCTTCGAATTTTCCGGCAATGGCGATACGGACTTTCTTTTTCTAGGGTCTGTGAATTGGGGCCTGGGCGTGGGGGTGGACTCCGCGGATATAAACGGCGCCATTGCCGTTGGGGGACTTGACGGTAGGAAATTTTCTATAGCTAGGCCTTTGCCTAGTTGGACGTAGTTCAAGGACTTTGTTGGAGTTACTATCCCTCGGTCAGTAGATATCTCACAAAATTATGATATGATAGGCATTGCGCACATGGTTGTATGTCGTCGTCGCTTCGAAAGACATCCGAAATATTCCAAGAACGTTGCTGAATTACAACTCCCTTACGCCGGTTTTCTTCAGCGATTTCCAAGCGCCGCTGTTGTAGCGCCTCGATGTCGTCGGCAAATGAGCCGTGTTCTGACTCGGTTTGAAGTATACTTTCAGGCGGTTCGGAATGAAGATACAGTGCAGGGTCGAACTCGGATGATGGGAAATCACTCGCCATCAATGACGATACAGATTAGGAAGAGTGGTGATAAGTGAGATGGTGCTTGATGGCAGTTGATGCTACGTAGTACGTAGTTAACTAACGAACGACGTTGACGCGTGAGAACGCGTCCGACGCGTTGTAAACCACGCTAGTCTTGAATTGGATATTGCCGAATTGGGTATTCGCAAAATTTAGGGCAAGTAAGTTTTGAAGACAATTTGAATGTTTTTTGGCCAAGTGAATGCCTCTAATTAGAAATTTAAGAAATCTACTCAGAGTCTCAGACTTGAATCAGGTCAAGCTGAGATTTATTCCTAAAGCCGCCATGGCATTCTCCCACTCGAAGCACCGACGGCTCTCCTTGTCCATAACTGCCTCCTCTATTCGCGCGTCGGCCATTAGATCCTTGCGCTTCCATACCTGTTCCACGACCTTTCTCACAGGCACAATGTTTCCAAAGCGCCTCTGCGTTTCCAATCGATTGAAGCGCTTGAGAACAAACACCCGATCTTCATCTAGCTCTGCATGACACGATGCGATAAAATATGGCCATATAGCGCTGGATCTGCGCCCATCGGGGTTGATTGGTAATACTTTCATGATGTCTAGTATGCTGCGGACGTAATCCTGAACATCGAACGGGCTTTGTGCGGGATTGATGTACTGGAGTAGAATCATCGCTGCGAGACGAAATGCTTCAGCTGTCTTTATGGCTGCGTCAACCCTCTTATCGTTGTTATTATTAGATGTTGGAATAGGGCAGTAGTAGCTTGAAATGACTTGGGTCAGGCCCTTTATCCTGTTTTCCATTTCGATTTTCCACGATAGCAACGCGGCAGTGTCATTCTGTTCTGGAGTTCCAGTCCTTCTGTTGTACTCTCGGACCTGGTAGCATATTTTAAGAATTATCGTCATGAGCTCCTTTGAGCACCCAACATAACAATCTATCTCGTTTGGGGATCTATTGATCTGTCCCAGCCAGTAAAACCCGTTTTTGAGCAGAATTGGTTCTTTCGCCGAGTCCCATATTGCTGTGTATGCCATGATATTGTGCACGGCAAAGTACTGTCCGATAAAGGACAAGGCGGTTAAATTGCCAGAACAAATGTTGACGTCTTCTTGCAAGGAAGACCACCGCCATGGTTGTATCATCACTGCACTGCCTCCGTCAAGGTGTCTCGTCCAGTCAGGTCGGCAACCGTCGGAGATGTCAAAGAAACAAAGCATCAAAATGACGCATAGAACTTCCAACTTCGAGATCGTCCGCGTCTTGCTCGATAGAACTTGTTGGAGACTATTTAATGTCAACCCTTTATAATTCAGAGCGATTATATGATAGGCGGGGTCTTGAAGCTTGAGGTGATTTGCCGCAACTGCTAGGACGGATCTCATTACAAGAGAGGACGAGACGGACATGGGAATCATGACGTTTCGATAGCCATTATCATCCCCGTCAAATAATGAACAGGTCGGACACATTTTATTGACATCTGATTGGTCTCAGAGATAGGGTAACGTGATATTATATGCAGTGAAATATTACTCACAGAAGTCAAATAGAAAAGATTCCATTTGAGATGCTTTTTTTGATGAACACTGAATCGGCACAGCTCTATAAAGAACATTTTCATACTCCGGAGAAGTATGGTTTATTATGACCGCCTCGTCATAGTCGCTACTATTGTGATATGACTTTTGAGAACGCGATGTTTGAATACTTCCGGACGTATACCAGAAAACGTCGTCTGATGTCGTATTTAAAAACGCGCTCCAAGGGGATTCTCGCGCCTCTTGACCAGCCCTTGGCTCTGAGTCGGATGAAGAGCTTCCATTTCCATGCTCATTCAAAAATTTTGGGCTTGTCTGCACCTGTCTTTGTCTCGTACGCCGACAGTTTCCAGACTCGCGTGGCCGATTTTCATCAGGCCATAGTAGTTTTAGTGTATATAAGCATTCTTCCCTGCGGTCGAGACAGCGCTTACATTGTGGCTTCTCTTCTAAATAAATATTAGTAACTAGGCACAGCGCGTTAATAGCCAACGAACCACTGCACTTCAGCTTTCGCCGACGACAATTCACACAGCCGGACCGCGAGCGTGGGGTCTTGAACCTGCCATAGAATGGTCTATGTTGCGCCATGACTACGACGAGCAGGCAAACAAGAGCACATCCCACACTCTCTATTCTTATCTTTTTGTGGGTGTCATAGACTAGTCTAACGACATTCAGATTGCGGGTCTCGAATAGGGGTAGCTAGTTAAACCCGGATAACGCTAAATATTCCAAGGTTGGAACCGAGCTAAGATTTTAGCTGTTTTTTAATTGCACAATATTATACACAAAATACTTAGGAAAGAGTCCATGGACTGCAATAAATCTTCAACCGGGTTTATTTAGCAAATCCGATTTATGAAAATGAAGCCTACGAGCATGCGTATAAGCATATTTATGAACGTAATTAACAGTACGTATAACTAAGCAATGTAAGCAATGAGGTGACAAAGAGTTGGTCAATTTCTAAAGGTATTTTTTGGCTCTGAGCTTTTTATCGCGGACGCTAAGAATTTGCGAAGAAATCCTGCTGTCATATCTTAGCTGGGTTTATGGGTTTAAACAACAGCCCCTATCCCGAATGTCCGAGGTTACAGAAAATGTGGAGGTTCTAGGGCTCTATCTCGCCTGCAACTTCCTAGCAATTCATACCAAAGTAGTGTATTCCGAGCTCCGATTCCTCTTGCAATTACCTAGGTAGCTCCGGTTGGGCGGGCATTCGCTATCGTTTTCTCTTGTAGTTGCCCATCTAGTTCCTTCTTATTTATTAGCTCTTAGAATATCATTTATTGTCTTGACATTCAATACTGGTACCAGTCTTGAAGATACTATTTGCCCTGTTCATTTTAGAGTCTTAGACTGATAAGATTCGGCGCACAGTGGATTTTCTCCCAAAGTTCAGATTCCTACTTCGGACTAGTCGCGCAGACCAACCGAAATATAATAACCTATAGAATATCGAATTAACTCAAGAAATGCTACTGAAAGTCTGAAATAGGGTTATGATTTAGTGGACACTGGACAGTGCGTAGGTACTAACATCCGGGAGGCTTGGAGAATGATTCAGGGCTCTACGCCATCTATCCGCCACCTTTTAACTAGGAACTGGTTTGATCCCAAGCGCAACTCTCCTTCTGGGGCAATTAGTATTGGATTGGAAGGTACAGGCGAGATAAGTTACGTACATAGGTATATTGTTGAGGATGTTTGCCTGTATTTTACCATCCATGGATGACGATATTGATCCCATCCACCTGGGCAGTGTGACATGGTTTCTCTGTTTCCAATCGAGTACGGTATATCTTTCATAGACATCACTGGACACGATAGTCTTCAAACGGTGACAGCGTTTGTATTGTCGGCTGGCTTAAACAGACCCCAATTTCCGTTATGAACATCTCATCAAAAAGTGAGCTGGGTAGTAACGATGGAGGCCTTGCACCACCGGTTACAAATCCCTGCCTCAGCTACTGGCAGCGAACTACTCGTGGCTTTCCTTTACTAAACGCCAATTATAATACCCCTGTCCCCAAGACAGCAAAATACGTTGTTATAGGATCTGGGCTGGCTGGTGCTCTGACAGTTTTTGAATTGTTAGAACGAGGCGTTAAAGGAAATGATATCGTGCTGCTGGAAGCAAGAGAAGCAGCGAGTGGAGCGACTGCACGCAATGCAGGGCACGTTCGGCCAGGTAAACACTGAAATGACCTTACTCCCTTCCCACCGAAAAGTAGGAAATATGGGCAGAAAGCTTACAATCTTCAAGATCCTTTCCGCGGTTTTACGGCTCACGCAAGAGTCCATGGACCAGAGCAAGCCGTGAAAATAATTGCCAACGAACGCCTTGTCTTCGAGCGGGTCGTTGAATTTGTTAGACATCATGCCGTGCCCTGCGACTTGCATGTAACTACGACGTTTGACGTGTGTTTAACCCCTGAGTTTGCCAACTATGAAGCTGCGGCGTTTGAGGGCTTCAAGGCCGCAGGAGGGGACGCCTCTCATGTACGCTTTTTCACTGGCAAGGAGGCTCAAAGACGCACTCGCGTCCGTGATGCCATCACAGCATACGAATGGCCCGCTGCATCAATCCACCCAGCCAAGCTTACACAATGGATTTTGAACGAAGCCGTCTCACGAGGAGTGAAGCTCTTTACTCATTGCCCGGCTTTGAAAATCCGGCAAAATAACGTGCTGTCAAGCGCCGCGAATGGCAAATTTTGGGATATTGTCACTCCTCGGGGAGAAATTACCTCGCCTACCGTCATTCACTGTACCAACGCATACGCTGCGTACTTGCTTCCTCAGCTCGCGCGCTTCCTGACGCCCAAGTGTGCCCAAGCTCAAAGCGTGGTTCCTTCGCATTCCTTGGCGGGCAATAATAAACTGGATCATACTTATAGATTGTGGCATGCTCCATTTCATGTTTACAGCGTGATTCAGAGACAAGATGATGGGACTTTGGTTCTCGGTGGTTCTCTAAAACACCCTGAACTCTCACAGGCTAGTTTGGACTCAATAATTAGTATCGATGACAGGACATTCAATAAGGAAGTTGTGGCCGATAGATTAAAGCAGTTAAAATTATGCTTTAATCAAGATGCAAGCGCCCCAAGTGTCTATGGAGAGGGATTGGAGCATGCTTGGACAGGAATTATTGGCATGACCGAAGATTCAGTGCCCTTCATTGGGGCGATGCCTGGACTAGAAGGACAATTCGTCTGCGCCGGGTTTAATGGGTTTGGTAAGCAGGTCCTTCTAATTTGTAATCAATAAACTTGCGTTGTTAACTCACAGCATAAGGCATGGCGAGCATCTTTACGTGTGCACCGGGCGTGGCCAGTTTGGTCCTGGGAGGTACGTGGGAGGATACGGGTTTGCCAGAATGCTACGAGATTAGTCAAGGGAGGATTAACAGGATGTTGAATCGGGCAAAACTGTAGAAGTGACAAGCTACAGGTGAATAGCACTACGAGGAGGCGCAATGTTGTATTTGCAAGCGACGGGTTGGCTACCTACCTAGGTACCTAGGTTGGTATCCAAGGTTAGGGCTACGGCCATGGACGATAACGGTTTTTGACGGTGGCTGTGGTTAGTTATCGCAGGTTACCAGTTCACTTAAAAGTTATAATTAGAGCCATTTCAACTTAATCCATTATCTGGTTGATATCCAACTTGGTGAATTTTAAGAAACACCACCCACTTCGCCAATTCTTTCTTTATGCCATGGCTCATTTGTACACACACTAAACTACATGCATGTTGGCTACTATTGTTATCAATGAAAATACGTACCTTATAAATGTTGATATTCCCCACTCGTTTAACATTGAGGGGCTTATCGTTTCTTCGTCTATCATATCTCGCCTCCAATTTCCTTCGATTCGCTCGGCGTTTCTTTCCCACGCATATGCTGCCTTGGAGATGATTGAAGGAAGATATTTTGAGAGCGAAAAAAATATTAACTAGGCTTTTCTTGTGTCCACGCCTTGTCAACGGTTTTCTCTTCCTTCTTCCCACAGCTTGCAATCACATTCTCATTATGGTGTCAGACTCTGACTTCCTCATCGTCGGTGCCGGCTGTTTCGGCCTGTCAACTGCTCTGCATTTGAAGAGAAACAGTTCTGTCTCAGTTACTCTACTTGATCGACAACCATTCCCCTGTCGAGACTCAGCATCTCAAGACTCCTCTCGAATCATCCGCGCCGACTACCCCGATCCTTTCTACGCTACTCTTGGGGAAGAGGCTCTTAATGCGTGGCGTTCAGACTCTACATTCAAATCCTCCTTCCATGAGACAGGCTGGCTGTTTGCAGGTCTACCTGGGGATGACTTTGTCCTTGACTCATATAAGGTCCAGAAGAGTCTATTTTCAAAAGATGTGCAGATTCTCCAATCCCACGATGTGACCACGAGATTCCCAGGACTATCAGGGAATTTCGATGGATGGCATATTTATAGTAATCCTGTAAGGATCCCAATTCATTAATAATTTCCTTAGGGTCACTCGTTTACAGATATTTTGTTATTTTTCCTGTTTCTAAGGCAGCAGGTTGGGCAAATGCCAGAGAAGCCATGCAGTCGACCCTAGACGAGTTCCGCTCTCTTGGTGGTAATTTCATCTCAGGGCCGTCAGGCACCTTCATCTCCCTTATCACCGATACTTCCAACCCAGGCGAGAAGAAAGTAGTCGGCGTTCAGACCATTGATGGCACTCAATACCGAGCCTCTACGGTACTTCTGGCAATCGGCGCTGAAATACCTCGCCACATCAACACAGAGTCCCAGATCCACCCTCTTGGTTTCTGTATTGCACACTGGCGCCTGACACCAGAGGAACTTGCTACATGGATCAATCACCCCGTAGTTGACCTACACGGTCAAGGCTACTTTTTCCCACCGGATGCATCGGGTCTCATGAAAATTGGCTGGGGTATGAGTGCGTACAGCAATGCTGCAGGACCGTGGTCGAGAAGCACAAGTAGCAGTATTCCAGCCGAAGCTGAAGAAGGCATGAGGCAGATCTTGAGAATGACAGCGCCAGGTCTAGCGAATAAACCTTTCTTCGATAAGAAGATCTGCTGGGATGGGATGACTGACGACAAGAATTGGCTTATTTCTTCTGTTCCAGGGAAGAAGGGACTTTTTGTTGCAAGCGGGGGGTCAGGACATGCTTTTAAATTCTTACCAATCATTGGACGATATATAGTGAAGATGATGGAAGGACTTTTACCAAGTGAGTATGAGAGTAAATGGAAGTGGAGAGAAGGGAGTGGCGATCCGAGAAGGGCAGTTTCAGGGCGGCCGATAAGAGAGCTAGGATTGGGCCAAGTGAAGGCACAGATATAGAGGAATACCAGGGTGAAAATTTATGGACCGTCGGGCTTCGAGTGAAGCTTAATGTGGTACTCGGCGGTCCATTTGCATAGAGAATTTATCTATAGAATTTATAGGTATATGCATATTAATAGTGGCCCTAGGTAGATTAGGTACCTAGATAGAGGATGAGGATTCATATTTGCTATGTTGGTATAATTATAATAGGCTGACAAGAATAGGAAATCTTAGAAATAAATCCCAACTACCTAGGTAATGGACATACCTTGCAACAGAAAGCAGAACTATGCACTAACGAACCGACAGCGCAGACTTCCAAGGTTAAAGAGTAATTTCTGTAATCCCAAGAATTTCCGCACATTTCCTAAGGGTCTGTGCTTGAATATTTCCATACAGCTCTTGTGAATTGAGTATCGAGCTGCCCAAGGCGGTCTCTAATCCGGTTTTGTCCTCAAAGTGTTTGATTACAGGTTGGCTATCTTTTCCAGAAGCTGCTGACTGAAGGTTTGATCGGAAGATGCCAGCAGCAGAGAATGGCAAGAAATCCTCATAAATGAGTGGTGTAGCCTCAAGGATACCATCACGGAGTAGAGTCTTCAGTGGAACAGACGATTCTAGGCTTGGCCGCTTCCAGTGGGAAGGGGCCTTATTCGAAATGTAGAATTTGCAATAGATGAGGCCCTGACTAACGAGGGTCTCCCAGTCGTCGTCTGGAAAATCTCGAAATACCTGTTGGTAGGCTTCTTCTTGTAACTGTTCTGTTGTTTTATTTTCCATTTGTTGAAGTGCCTTATCCAAGATTTGATCATATAGACGGCGCCCCTTTGAGGTTACAGCTGCACCACGCTGTTCAATCTCGCCAAACCGTGCTCGATGATGACCACGAACTAGAGTCGTCGAGTTTCTTGTTGGGAAGCCAATCTCCTCATGAACGGCGAGAAAGCTTGTTTGTCGCAACAACACAGGATGTTGTCTAAGGGGAGGTCCTTCAATTCTAGACTTGGTAGCGAGCCCTTCTTGCTTCATCATAGCCTCGGCCATTTCGATGTCTAAAGTTCGCGGGGTCAAATGGTTAATATGGGCGCTGTTGAAGCATGCAATATCTGCTAGAATGGGATGCTCTGTCGCCAGTGTTTGATAATCTTCATACGTTGCTGACGCAATAGAATGCCACTTAAAGGTTTGCAGGGCCTCGACGATAAAGACTTCCCCTTGGTGTGAATATAATCCACCCTGTTCTTCGCCAACCCTCATGAGGCGCAGAAGCTCATCGCTAAATATATTGCGCTTGCTGAGAAGAGACAATGCCAGTTCTCTTGGCTCTTTTTTCAGTAGCTCAGGTCTAAGCAGCGTGGTGAAAATGCGAAAGGGGTTCTTGCTCAGCGCTTCAGCGGTAATCGGACGGAAAGCAGTTGCATGCATAGGAAGTCCTGCTGCTGACAAGTCGTAGTAGTCCACGGGATACATCCCTAGAAGGGCAAAGATACGACGTATAGTCTGAAGCTCATACGGGGTCCCTAGACGAATCGCTCCATGCCTCTCAGCGTCGAGTCTCTCTTCTTCTACTGCCTTGTCACCGTTCCGGATAATTTTCCGGTTGATCTCTTGGACGATTCTCACGAGGTCTCCATACTGTGGCACTTCAGTTCTGTACATGACAGACATTGCTAGAGCAAAGCTATTGCGAAGTTCATCCTTGTCGCAGAAAGATGACTGCTGCTGGATGCCATTATTGATTGGATAGGATTGTGCAACGCTTGCCATGTTTGTCAAGTACTGAAGGAACACAAAACTTGAGTTTCGATTTTATAGTTGGCTTTGGTACAACGACGGAGACAAAGAATTTCTGGGGTCAAGAGGATTAGCTGTTGATTCCAAGGAATTCAAACGTTATATGTCAAATCATCTAGCCCTAATCGATTCTTATCTGGCGGAGCTAATTAAGCCCGGATTGCTAAATAAAGCCGCTACAATTTTAGCGGCTTTTTAATTACGAAATATTTTACTAATTTTACAGCCATACTCTTAGTGAGAAGCTTATGCGCTAATTTATTTAACAGCCCCCTCTCGGAGAATCAGCTAACTAGTTAAGATAGGGTTAGTGTTGATTTATTCTGCCACCCTCCCAATTCGGCTATCCCCGAGTCGCAGCAGGAAACTCGGCTGAAGCCGAGTGAAGACAAAAATTAGAGGGATTTACATAGGCTCGTAAGAGGTCCGGCTGATGCCGAATTCGCGAATTGAGATCAGCTTTCGAAGTGTTGCACAACTTGAACAACTAAGTTAACTACGGAGTAGAAGAAGTTCGTGGTCAGATGATTTGCCGGGCTAGGGTTTGGGATGGCATGTGACTTGCTTGGCGCAATCCGTGCGCCAAGCTTAATCTAACTACTTTAGGAATAAATGTGGCTGAAACGGCCAAGAATTCATATGTGGCGCTGCTAGTATGTTTCGGGTTAGCGTCTGTGGCTTGATCCTTGCCGCGCGAGATTTTGGAGTGAACCCCGTCGCAGCTGTCGTGTTCGCGACCAAAGCAGCAACTGTCAATCGACCAGCTCACACCCGCTCCAAGCATTGGATTTCGGGCATTTTCTATCATACCGGCTATTGCCCACGGTGACTAGACGAGATTTTGTGCTTGTTGCTATCATTTCTACGCGGTGTGCACTCAGCCTCTGACGGCTTTGACCTGAGGAAAGTGCCCTACCTTTCCGACGATCATTGATACCTAGCGCCCATCGCAACCACAAAATTCATTAGACTCGCCAGAATGGACGATTCGCAGAACTTTTCTACTGGACCTGGCGAGGAGCATCAGGCGCCAGTAGCCAGTCAAGATGTCGTTGAGACGACTCAAGCTTCCGGTAACATTCCTTCTCCCGACCTCCTTCAAAGTTGTGCAATATGTCTGACCTAGAATTTTTGCGCTTAGCACCTGCCTCCCATCAGGAGTCTCCAATGAAGAATACAGAAGGCATTTCTGATAATCCTTTGGACGCTCCTGCGTCCCCGAGACCCCAGGACAACGATGCAGAACCTGAAGACGAAGAAATGGGCGGCACTGAGAGCGAAGCAAAAAACGAAAATGGCGCTGACGATGGCGCGGAAGGCCTCCAGGGCGTAGATGCCGTCGGCGATGACCAGTCAGTTCCAGAAAAGTCTACGCTCGAGGCGTCAGCTCGCAATCACCTCATATCTCAAACACATGCCATTATCCTGCCAAGCTATTCGACCTGGTTTGACATGCATCAGATCCATCCCATCGAAAAGAAAGCAATGGGCGAATTTTTCAATGCTCGCAATCGGAGCAAAACGCCAGCAGTCTACAAGGATTATAGAGATTTCATGATCAACAGCTATCGATTGAATCCCGTTGAATATCTGACTGTGACGGCTTGCCGCCGCAATCTTGCAGGAGATGTCTGTGCTATTATGAGGGTTCACTCTTTTCTGGAGCAATGGGGTCTTATCAATTACCAGGTGAGTACTGTAGTATCAATCTCGGTGCCGAATACGTTGCTAATTAAGACAGGTTGATCCGCAAACACGACCCTCGAATATTGGACCGCCTTTCACGGGCCATTTCAGAGTTATTGCAGACACTCCACGTGGCCTTCACCCATTCCAACCTGGGCCTAACCATGTCGTCACTGCAGGCAAATCCTTGGCAGCCACCGATCGTGCTGCATCGGGAACACCTGTTAAGGCCGATTTAAACCTTGAAATTAGACGCAATATCTATGATGACAAGGGCAAGGAAATCACCCCTGTGGAAGAAAAGGAGAAGCAGACGAATGGAGACACGCCAGCTGCAAATGGCGTCTCATCCGAGGCGGCAAGCAAAGCAATGGAAAGTGCCGTCAGGGAACCGCGGAAAACTTTCAACTGTTGGTCTTGTGGTATTGATTGCACCCGTCTACGATTTCACTACGCAAAATCTGCTCCTGTTTCGAGCAATGCTAATGCACCCGACAACAAATACGACGTCTGTCCCAACTGCTTCCTAGAAGGTCGACTCCCTGCAAGTCACAGCGCCGCCGATTTTATCCGACTAGAAGAAGAAGACTATACAAAAGTTTTGGACAAAGATGCTCCGTGGTCTGATGCAGAACTTGTTTTGCTTCTTGAAGGAATAGAAAACTTTGACGACAACTGGGAGCAGATTGCCTCCCACGTAGGCACAAGGACCCGGGAAGAATGCGTTATGAAATTCCTGCAATTGGAGATTGAAGATAAGTATGTTGAGGACGTTGACGGCTCAAATGATGCCACGATACGTGCGCTACAGGGTCGTGATCCGATCAGTAAACTTGATAACCCTGTACTTTCTGTCGTGGCTTTTCTAGCTCAACTAGCTGAGCCATCGGTGGCTGCTGCTGCCGCTGGCCGCTCTGTTGAGCAGATTCGAAAAGAACTACGAGACCAATTGAATAAAGGTTCATCTTCGATTGAGAAGGGTAAAGACAAAGAGGGTCAAGAGCTCAAAACCGAGGACTCTATGGATGTTGACACAACTCGTGCGCCCGAGTCAACAGTTGGCACAAGCGAGAAACGTGAATCCCTGCCAACAATTGCCCTTGCTTCTGCTGCTGCTCGTGCCGGCGCACTCGCTTCTCACGAAGAGCGCGAAATGACACGACTCGTTTCCGCCGCAGTCAATGTCACTCTCCAAAAATTTGAGATCAAGTTGGCTCAATTTAATGAGATGGAAGAAATCATTGAAGCTGAGCGACGAGAACTGGAGCAGTCACGTCAGCAACTCTTCCTTGACCGGATGGCATTCAAGAAGAGAGTCAGGGAAGTGCAAGATGCCTTTCAGCACATTAGCTTGCAAGGGCCAGGCGAAGATACCGCTCGAGCTATTCATGATGCCGCTTCTGCCGGAATGGGCTCACGTTTCCATTTCAATCAGGTCCGAGGTGAAACAGGTAATGACATTCAGCCATTGAGTGCCCATCCTGGTTCAGATTATAAGAGCTTCGATCTTTAATGGTACTTTCACTTTTCTATGGTACTTTCACTTTTCTATCTTCGTCACTTTTTATGGCTCTAATCTGATGATGCTTTGGACCACTTACTGTTTCGGGGACCCGGTTTTTCTCTTCTATTACTGTTTTCTGTCTTCATTTCCATGTTCTGTACAAATATACAGCGTTGATATTGAAGGGCAGTCTACAAAATACCGCAATCAGCAGAGGATACCAGACGTGAATATGAGACGTTTCTTCGATCAAGGTTGAGGTCAACTATGGGAGTGATATTTTACTGGACAGGCGCAATTCAGGAGGAGTCATCAAATTTTCTATTACTATGTCTTGTATTACAAAGGTCTGTGTTAGAATAATCTTCAAATTTTTTTCTTTCCGTATTATTGTATGAGTGCTATTTAAACTAGGATCGTCATAGGACATTTAGTTCAACAAATTTAAACGTTGACTCAGTACCTACGTGCATTCGAGGCACGAAGTCCTTACATGTTAACCATTCCAACATTGGAAAGGCGAAAGAGTAAAGGCTGGTCTTCTTAAATCGTCCAAAAGATGGTCTCATTATTCCACGCGTCTTCTCTTCCTATGTTTAGATGGGGCTTGTTTATCAGCCTTGTGAAGATTTGTTTCATCAGGCTCCAATTCAGTCCGATAGACCAAGTCGGTTCTCCAATCAACAATTCCATGCTTTTGAAGAGTTTTCTTAGTCGGTAATATCGGTGACTCTGTCGTCTCTTCGTCTGCGTCCGCATTAAACTGAAAGCTGTTTTCCCTAAACAACGCTCGCAGCTCTGCTTCCGCCTCTTTGCTGGATTTTCGGTCGAAGAAGTCGAGATATTCGTCTACCTTTCGATCATATTCAATTAGGTCCTGCTCAGATTTTTCTGTGTCCTCGTGCTGTGATTCCTCAGAAGTAGAAGTTCCATCGTCCGCCTGTGATGAGTTTGTCTCTTCTCTATTACTGCGTAATCGGCCATCACTTTCATCTATCATGTTATCTTCTTCATCGTCTGATGTAAATAACTCCTGGAAATCGTTGTCATCGCTGTCAGTCTCATTGGCAATGGCGGCATCAATGGCATGATCTCCCGTTGAGCTTTTGGCGCCGGCTTTGGAACTCTTCCTTTGCGACAGTTTCTTTTCAACCTTGTCGTATGTTAGGTACTCATTATGTACTTGTGCCCCCTTTTTATTTACGATATCTGCCACATCAAGTCGTAATCGGCGAGCAAGGTGGATGTAAAAACGGAAAGAATTGCGCTTCATGTGTAGAAGATCTGCAGCTTCCAAAACGTCGTCTTTTCTCACAACAGGGGCTGTTACTCTTTTGGAATCGGCCACTCGAACATGTGCCAGAGAAATAGCTTTCTCCACGAGGGTTTTGGTGATGCCACGAGCAAGTTTATAGAAGTCAACAAGGGCGTCGGCTGTGAGTGACGGACTTTCGCCATCGAAAGCGACGTTCCTCCAGTTGTCCTCAAACTGTGATTCTCCGGCGTTCATGAAAAGCCTCTCGGATAGTCGTATCCATTGTTTAATATTCAACAGGCTAGCACTTTTATACACGCTGCAGAGCGATCCCGGAGGTTCTTTGGATCCTGAATTTAAGATTTCTTCAAGTTTCTCCGCGACGTTGCTGTCGATAAGCCAAAAATCGGGACCATAGGTTTTGTTCCCCTCTAAATCACTCATGCGCTGTTCCAAAATGGAAACATACTCGGCGATGATGTCAAGGGCCTTTTCAAGTTCTTCATCGATGTCAACAGCAGCCGGTATGGCCATGGCTAGAGGAGGCCGCGGTTGCTTTTCCTCTCCTTCTACATCTGACGTCTCCATTCTTTGTAAAGCTTCGTCCTGTGCAGAATCCTCTAATAATTGAATATACTCTGAAACTTTTGTTTGCGACTTAGACTTGACATCCTGCGCTATTTCGAGAGTCCGAGTTTTTCCCCTGCGGGAAATAGCAGCAAAGAGCCTGACTTCTTCTTCTCTGGTCCAGTCAATTTGGCCGACCTTGGTCGATACGGTAGAGCCATCTTCAATAGAGTCATCTTCAATGGCTGTGCTGGGATTAGATAGATCTGGGGATTTTTCCTCCTGATCCAGTAGAGAACGATAGGATTCTAAGGACGCTTTCGAGAAGTAATGCCTCTCATTGCGTCGTATCCAAGAATCTAGATCGCCTTTTGGACGTCTTCTAGAGGACTCCAGTTTAGATCCTTCATTTTCGGATTCAGAAGTTTCTCCTTCAACTTCACTGGTTTTGTTTTCAGTTTCGTCAACCCGATGTCCATTCACTGGCGCTCCGCCTCTTTGAGATTCCCAGCCTACGTAGGACTGGGACTCCCGCCATGGTTTTGATACTGAAAGTATAGGGATGTCCTCATGTGGTCTGATAACGTTCTCTCTGCTGTCTGCAAGCTTTTCAATTTCTGCACTTGAGCTCATTGTTTATGTTGGCTGTAGGAGAATGACAACTGAAAGGTGGCAAAAGTGCAAATATCGGTTTCTTCCCCAAGAGCGATGTTCATGTTGTGCATGTTCGACCTTATCAAACTCTTCTCTTCTGCTCCTCTGCAACAATGGTTTGTTGATATTATGATCAAGTGAGAGAAAGGAGCTCCTGCTAGAGCTCGAAAAATATCGCCTCGATAAGATAAGAGTTTGTTTGCATTGTTTGCTTCCCGTCGCGACTTGAAGGAACTCTCCAGTGCCCGCGATCCCCGAGTTGTAGAAATCCAGACAAGATGCAATGCGTATGGAGCTTCTTCTACGACAAGGCGGAGTTCGACTGGCATTACAGACCTTTGTAAGGCTGTGGGCGCGCCGAGTATCTTTCCGTAGTCCACGAAGTCCAGCAACCACTCGGCATGCTTCAACTGTTATCCCTCCGAAGATACAGCTCCGGAACTACCAGGAAGAATCCATCCAATCTGTTATAGATCATCTCCAAAAGGGCCACAATCGCCTGGGATTGTCTTTGGCTACTGGTTCGGGCAAGACAGTAAGCTAATTTTCAACAATGTGTCTACCATCTCAACCACATAACTGACTGCCGGACACCTAGGTTATTTTCACGCAACTAATCGGACGCATCCCTCCCCGCGATGGCCGAGCAAACCAAACTCTTATTATTGCGCATCGAAAGGAGCTTGTTGAACAGGCCGCGCATCACTGTCGACTCGCATACCCAGACCAATCGGTTGATATCGAAATGGGCGCAACCAAGGCATCTGGGGCTGCTGATATAACGGTAGCTTCGATAAGAAGTCTAGTATCAAAAGGTCGACTTGAAAAGTTTGACCCCAGTCTCTTTAAGCTGGTATTGGTTGATGAGGCACATCATATTGTTGCTCCTCAGTACCGCCAAGTCCTCGAATATTTTGGCTTGACTGAAGCCTCCGAGCAAGCGCCGGCGCTCGTCGGAGTATCTGCAACTTTCTTCAGATTGGATGGCGTAAAACTAGGCTCGGCGATCGATCACATCGTCTATCATAAAGATTATATTGATATGATTGGTGATAACTGGCTCGCCGACGCCGTATTTACTACAGTCAAGACAAATGTTGATCTCTCCCGCTTGGCTAAGGATTCGTCCGGAGATTTTGCCACGAAACCTTTGTCTGAGGCCGTCAATACTGCTACCGTGAACGACATTACAGTAAGATCCTGGATCACTAACGCTCAGGACCGGCAATCGACGCTCGTTTTTTGCGTCGATACCGAGCATGTAAGACAGCTTACTAACACATTTCGAGATAACGGCATTGATGCTCGCTATATTACCGCAAGCACAGCTCGACAGACGAGAAATGAGGCGTTGGACGCTTTTAAAAACAGAGAATTTCCTGTACTGCTTAATTGCGGGCTCTTCACCGAAGGCACTGATATTCCGAATGTGGATTGCATCGTCCTTGCGCGTCCTACTAGATCAAAGAGTCTGTTGATTCAAATGATAGGACGAGGTCTACGTTTATATCCTGGGAAGAAGAACTGCCATGTCATTGACATGGTCTCGAATTTAAATACCGGGATAATGTCTACGCCTACCTTATTTGGTCTTGATCCCAATGAAATCATTGATAAACAAAGCGTTCAGGATATACAAAGCAAAAAGGAAACCGGAGGATTCAACTCGGACATACGTGGAGCAGGCGACGTTTCGTTTAGCGGTGACGATGTTGATGTTACTTTTACAACGTATGATAGCATATTCGATCTCCTTCACGATGAACGTGTAGATCGGCATATTCGCTCCATCAGTCGTTATGCCTGGGTACGCGTTGATGTTGATCGATATGTACTGGCCGACAAATCGGGCTGGATGACGATTCAAAGAAGTGATCGAGAAGTCGACGGGCCATGGATTGTTGAACATGTTCTGAAGTTTCAGAGTGACACAAAAGGTGGTGTAGTGTACACTCGTCCTCGGGTTGTTGCTCGAGCACCGGACTTGGAGCAGGCTGTACGCGGCGCCGACACGTTCGCTGGCACTCAATTTAAAGAACACACGATTAAAACATCGGAAAGATGGCGGCAAGCCCCAGCAACGGAAAACCAGATAAAGTTTCTGAACAGCAGAAACATTCGAGAAAGCGCCATCACGCCACGCGATTTGACCAGGGGACAGGCAGCAGATATGCTAACGAAGCTTCGCTTTGGTACCAAATCTAAGTTTCAGGTTGAGCAGAAAAAGAGAAAGAAAGAAGCTAAAATCCGCGAGGAATTCGAGAAGCAGATGAACCAGGGGAGTATTCGAGTCGGACCCCTTAGTCAACAAGATCTATGATATTCAGAGAAGAACAGCTTTTGGTTCTTATTATAAAGGGCAATGTATGCAATGTCAAAATACACTTGATACAAATTCATATAATCAATTGGTCTTAATGCCATTTAGTCCCAGGATCACGCCGATGTCAGTCTATGGCCTGCCGTTAGATATCTGATATCTTACCCGACTTCCAGGTTTGCTTGACAACTGCAAAAATGTTACTTACACTACCTAGGTACAGTATAAAAGAACCAAGTAGGTAGATCAATCACGAGAAGTTTATAATAATAATATTCATAATACACATATTACATATAATATACATTTAGCGACCACGACTAGCTGACGTCGTGTCATTATCCACGATATCGAATATGCCGAAGGAGATTTCATCATTTACCGGCACTGTTAGAGGCTGACCACGCTTTTCACTTGGGAAATCAAATTTGGGTTTTCCCATTGCCGATGCCTTTTGCTGGGGTGTTAGATTGTATATGTGTTCCCACAGAGATTTCATAAATCTCCGTGTCAATCGATGCGGCCTGCCCAAGGAGTATTTTTTAAACGATGGCCCACTCTGCGGTCCATCACGTAGGAAAGTCTCCAACGACGATGAGTCTGCAGGTGGAGAGATTTTCGCTCGTCGTACAGGTGGCTTCCATGACTCAGTGCCAGATATTAAACCTCGCAGAACATCTAGCTCAGCTGAATCAAGAGGTGGCAGAGCTCCATGCCTTGCACGGTTGAAATGTCGCTTTCGAATATTCTTGCGACGAACTTCGGGCATAGGCAGCTGCCAGCTGTTCAACTTGGGCACTTTGGCAACTTCGTCGACTTTGAAACGTTTCATGTAAGAGCCCTGAGGGAATGAACACTGATTTTGCGACTTCAGCAATGCCGTGAGTGCCTCAGGAGGCTCCCACTCATCTCCAAACCGGACTATTGAGACCTTTCTCAAAAGCTCCTCGACATCCGCATTCGAGTTCAAGACCTTATTGTCTTGCACGTCTCTGATTAAAGCAGTAAGCAGTGAATATTTTTTGGGACCGACACGGCCATATGCTAGCATCAATACTTTCTCGAGGGCCTGGTGATATCCCTGGCTAGCCCGTCGTAGTAGTGATAGAGTCTTCCTGGCGGATTTCCACAGTCCTTTTTGCCTTTCGAGGCTGGCTGCTTTGAGTTTCTCGCGTTGCTTCTCCGACTGAGACTGAGACTGAGACTTGCGAATTTTGTGGTTATCTGAGGGAGAAAGAGAGGACGACTTCCTGCGGTAACGATTGAGGACATATTTGTGCATGTATTCTCTACCAATCGGGTCGGGTAGATATGAGCATTCGCGCAGCGTTGCGCGTAGAAGGTGTCGCCATACTTCGGGCGGACGCAGAGAGGACTGAGACATGCGAGACCAGCAAGGCAGAAGCCGATGTTTCTCTCGGTGCTCCGAGTCCAGCTCAGGACAACGACAGATGTGCAACCAAGTCGAGTTTCCTAGTTAGTTAGTTAGTTGGTGAGTTCACTGTTTGGTGTTCGGAGCAGCGGCGCTAGGCCCAGAGAGGCAAGAATGGTTTGGTGTGTCACGCGTCTTCGGCAGAACGCGAAAAGCGCCCCCCGCGACTTCCTCGACTTCTCAACACTCTCTCGCTAACCCAATTCTTCTTCTTCTGCTGCGCTCGCAGTTCACCACGGCTCATTCCGACTTTGCATAAACACTGTATATGTGACTTCTCCTTGTGCTGAGCCCATCATCAGAATACGCCCTCGGTGCATTGCTTCCCTGCATCTGTGGGGGGCTACATTCTGCGAATCGTGATTCGTCTGGAACGCGCTGCCCTTGCCGGCGCTTTTGCACTACTAATTGTTCATGTGTGAGCGAACCCTCATTGTCAGTCACTACATACCTGCTCAACGGTCTAAGATTGAGGGCAAGCAATGAATTTCCTGACTTTTCTCCATTAATTTCCATAGACATGCCTTTGTTCGTTGCCGCAGACTTGATGCACGTCTCCGCCTAAAAGCTCCCAGTCTACAGCATTTATTCACTACATCGAGAGTATGACCAGCAGCAATCACCGCCAACGGCCCAGCCTTACCATGTCATACTCCCAATCCAGCATGGAGCCAGCCCATGGATTGCCTCTTTCCAAATCGCACATGGGCTCATTTAGTCACTCGCAATCTGTCGCCTCCACTCCCACTCAAACTCCACCTACACGAGGGTCACAGCAGTCAGCCATGTCATATAGTTTTACTAACGGGACGTCATATCCCTCGACAGCAAACGGCGCTGCCGGCTACGAGCGATCGAACGGCTATGGAGCAATGGCGCCATATCAGGAAGAATATAAACCTCAAATTTACCGGGTATGTTCTCAAATACCTTGACAGTCTCCACCGTTGCCTTGAATGCGGTCTGCATAAGACTGTCGGACTATATAAACATGTTACCACATTAACTAACAATTCTTTTCCTTGCTTCAAGGCCGTCTATTCGAATGTCTCCGTGTACGAGATGGAAGTCAATGGTGTCGCCGTAATGAAACGTCGGTCGGATTCATGGCTGAATGCAACCCAAATTCTGAAAGTTGCCGGTGTCCTCAAAGCGAAAAGAACCAAAACCTTGGAGAAGGAAATTGCTGCTGGAGAACATGAGAAGGTTCAAGGTGGTTATGGCAAGTATCAAGGCACTTGGGTGAACTATCAACGAGGTGTTGAACTATGCCGTGAGTACCAGGTGGAAGAATTGCTCAGGCCCCTGCTCGAGTACGATATGGATGACGGAACCTCAAAACGTACCTCGCTTGAAACTCCAACAAAGGAGCAGGCAATGGCTGCACAACGGAAAAGATTATATAACGCCGAGAACCGAGGAATAAGCCAACCGGCGCAGGCAACCTTTTTCCAAAATATGTCCCGTACCGCAGCAACTGCTGTTAATGCTATCAGCAAAGCTCGTTTTGAGTCACCAAACAAACGAAGACCCAGCGTGGTGCGCCAGTCATCGCAAACATCACAACAAATGAGCAGTCAAGAGTCCCTAAATATTCCCGGCGGTACGCAGACAAGCATGTACAGCGTACATTCTGACAGTGGGTTTGCAAGTCAAAATGCTCCTAACGGGAGAAACGACCTTGCTTTCGATCAGGAGAATGGGTTAGAGCCACCACGAAAACGTGTTAGAAGCTCATCAAATCAAGGACGCTCGTTCGGGGGGAATAGTGCGATGTCATATGATCTCACACCTACTGAACCAAATGATTCATTCTACAGGCATGCAGATGACCCAATGGCTGTTGACGATGTTCATGGAAGAGATCCACTCCCCCCAGCCACGCATCCTGACCGATTCCAGAAAATGAAACTGATCATGACTCTCTTCCTTGACAAGCGTATGAAGGATTTTACCGACCACCCTGCCATTGTACAGCTATCTGGTGAGGATCTTGAAATCCCGTTAGATGAATATCAAAACAGTGCTCTTCATTGGGCGGCAATGCTGGCCCGACTTCCCCTGCTCAATGCTCTTGTTGAGAAGGGCGTGAACATCTATCGACTGAATGCTGCTGGTGAAACAGCACTCCAAAAGGCGGTGGGAACGCGAAATAATCTTGATTACAGGACGTTCCCGCGATTGTTAGAGTTGCTTGGCCCTAGTATTGACATGATCGATCACAATGGCCGGTCAATTCTTCATCATATCGCTCTCATGGCCGCAACCGGTGGTGGGGGTCATGTATCAGCTAAACATTATCTCGAAGCACTTTTGGAATTTGTCGTGCGTCATGGTGCAGGCAGTCAGGGCTCTCAAGAAAATGGAAAACCGAACGCAAACGGTGAAAATAGCGTTCACGCCAATCAACAATCACGACCCGAGATTATTAGTCTGGGTAGATTTGTCTCTGAGCTA
Source organism: Trichocomaceae sp. PYS4502 (assembly GCA_023625875.1). Taxonomy (NCBI): domain Eukaryota; kingdom Fungi; phylum Ascomycota; class Eurotiomycetes; order Eurotiales; family Trichocomaceae; species Trichocomaceae sp. PYS4502. The sequence goes on from JAMAFX010000022.1 coordinate 82,073, forward strand.
GTTAACTTGCGAGATGATCAAGGAGACACGGCTTTGAATATAGCCGGCCGTGCAAGATCGGTGCTTGTGCCACAGTTGTTGGAGGTTGGCGCTGATCCTCAAATCCCTAACCACACGGGCCTACGCCCTGCAGATTACGGTGTGGGCGTTGACATGATTAATGAAAGCACCCAATTGCAGCAAAATGGAGAGAAACGGGACTCCTTTATTGACCAACTCGCCAAACAAAAGAAAGAGATTCTTGATGGTAAGAATTTTAAACTATTTATGAATTATGCTTGATGCTAACAATTTCTACTCGATAGCTACGCTTGCACAAATTGGATCTATAGTCGAGGAGACCTTGGGTGGAATTGACCGAGACTTGACCTCCGAGCTGAGCAAAAAGCAAGCTGAATTCGATCACTGGCATGCAAAAATACGCGAAACTGCACGTGCCAGGCAGATCGATCAAAATGAAGTTGACAAATTGAAGCGGAAAGCATCCGACCGGCTCAACGCTGGCCGACGGATAAAGAACCTTGAAAGCGACTCGGAAGAACTGGTTTCCTTCCTCAAGAAAGCCCATGGAGACGACTTTGATATATCAAAAGTGTGCTCTATCGGCTATGCTGATCAAGATTCTGATATTGGCATTGCTGAATTCGGCACGCTCTTTTCAAAATTCGACGAGGGCGATGAGTTGTCCCCAGATCAACGAAAGTTCCTCGCAGCATTACCGCAGGCGACAGTTCTAGGAAAACACCTGGATGCGTATAGACGCTTGAACAAAGATGTACATGACGAAATTAAACTTCTGAAGTCAAGAAATGTGGTTCTTGGCGAAAATTATCGCCGGGTAGTTATGGCGTGCACCGGATTTACAGCCGAACAGGTTGATGAGGCTGCAGAGGGATTGACGAAGCACGTCAAGGACTTAAAGGAGAATCCCGTGGCAGAAGACGAAGCGATCGAGATTTTGATGAAAGATCGCGGGCAGGACTGGTAGGTGCAAGGAATGCACCTCATGGCGAACCCCTCGTTGTCACAATGTTATCCGCGTACACATAAGTTTACTTCTTGTCCCATAATGCACAGTATCTTGGTCGACGTGCGAATGACTTGCTCTTTTGATTCGCTATTGTTTTGCAGATACCCCTGCTCGGTTAATAATTCTGTGACTCTTTTGTATACATATCGGTTTAACATGTCTAGTATATTACAGTTCTCAACCCCCTGAGGCGGAAGTTGTACGATACGTGTTACATGATTGTGCACACGAAGGAATCTACTAAATAGTTAATGACTTTTGTCTTTGTAACCAGTCGAGGATTTCTCTGTAGAGATTGAACTAGGTGGCTTCATTGATTCCTTCGGCATATTTTTTACGGCACGTGCAGCCATTTAGGTCAATTCATAACTCTGCTCTACCGTTGCTTCTCTTTACTCTCTTTTCCGTTCCTGCTGCCATAAGCATCTTCGTACGGTGTACCCAATCTATTCGTTTTTGCGCTATGTAATGCATTATGCAGCTAGCTAGCATCGGATATCTCCGAACTAGGCGAGTGTTGACCCCGTCCGTGCTCGGCTGCATGACCTGCAACACCAACGGTCTCAGAAATGCGGCAAAAAAATTAAGCTCGGAGCTCACAGGCAAGTCTTCAGACACTGAGGCGTTATTTAATGGGACCTCAAACTCCATGAAATGCGTATGAGGTTTGTTACTTGGCCAGATTTCGGCCGCATGAAATTCTTCAGAGACTAGGAGTGCGTATCATACAAATGCAGTCTCAGCAGTAGTAAGTACTAGATTTAGAACCACAAATTCATACCGTCTTTTTACAAGCTCAAGCTCAAACTCAAACTCAAACTCAAACTTAAGGGGCTTAGGGAGCTCTGCTATGAGACGACCCTGGCACTGTAGGGGTGTCTGGTCTGAGGCTCGGAAAAGCTTGGGCTTGACCCCTGTCGAGGTTCCTGAGCTTAATGGGATAACTCCGGTTTGGAGGCGCCATATGGAAGAATATTACTATTCCAAGAACGGAATTATTTGTCCGGCACTTATGTAGGGAAGATAGATGCATGAGTCGCGTCTTGACTTGCAAGCTGTCTCGTAATGTCACTGTAGAGCGTATCTAGCTCGCTTTATGCAACTCTTAGTATGCTAAATCTGTACTAGGAGTCGCTTCTATCTGATTTCATGTTCAAGAGCACGTCTCAAACCTACCTAGGTAACAAGACTGCGGCGGATCTGCTACGGTATAGAACCTCTATGCATTTATCACCCCCTTAGCACTGACTGCTTCGTCCTTAATGTCATTGAGCATCACAGTATCCCCCTTCAAACAGCTGATACCTGTCGCCCGGGGATTGGGTGCAATCTACATGAGACAGACATGGCATAGTACGCTCCATACATCTGTCTTTGTATTAGGCAGGTTCGACATGGGCGTCCCATGAATACGACTTGGAAGAAAGGCAATACCAATGGCTAATCAATTAGGGTGTTACTGTTGATGACTCTTTTTGCAACTAAAAGTTGATTCAAGGTGTCGTTCAATGAACCCCTTCTCTACTATCCTCTCTCCCTGACGTGCTTCATGTACAGACATACTATCTCGACGCAACCTTATTCATAGTTTGGGCGTAAGTATATAAGTAATGCAAATTGGATCCATTTTTTCACATCCACAAATCCAAATCCTGCACTCTCAACAACCAAGCCTTACTAAGACTTTACAGAGAAATTTCCACTGAGAATTTTCATATCATTTCAAATCAATTACTCCGCTTCTCATCTCATCCCATTCCATATAGAATTCTGTTATTAATCATGGCAAGCTACCGAGCCATCACCTGCCTCATTCTTCTTTTGCATAGTTCGTCGATATTCGCAAAGAGCCTACTCAACAATGATGTGGACGTATCATTGAGATTGCGCAAACTAGATCTACCCTCAATAAGACATCGCTTTTCTCTCGACACCATACAGAACGACAACGAGACACACTTCAATACAAATGCCTTTTCAGTGAAATACAAGCAAATTGTGTCTCGAGACACAACCACCACTAATTCCACCCTACCCACTTTCGATGAAGCTGCATTTAATCAGAGTGCTTCCACTGCATGTGCCGATGCCGTCAACAACTACACAGCAGCAATCAACCCCAGCGGGATTGTAGCATGCTACAATATCGCGGTCTGGGACAACACTACAGGCGTCTTCCAGACTGATGTGCGATTATATCAAAAGTCTGCTGCCAATGGCTCATTTGAAGGATTGGCTCCGTCAGATTTCTCGATGTCATTCTCAATCCCCGAGGCAACTTTATCTGCGCCAATGATGATGACGACCAATGAATCAGTCACGGCAGATACACCAGCTACTGGTCAATTTGTTTTGGGATTCCAAAACATCGGACAAATGTCCAAGAGTCTTCACTTTACAAAACTTAGCGAGTAAGCATTACCTTCCTCCCTCTTATCAATTCATCTGTCTAACTGATATTCCACCCATTCAGTTCGGACCTCCGCGTGCTCATGATCCCGTCAATTTCCCTGGGAGCAAAGGCTGCTTCCGGTGGTACAGTCAATACCTCGCTCTCATCCGACACACTTTCTTATGTGGCTGGTCAGTTCACGGAACCCAGCGGCACAGCGACAAATATAACCACTCCAGAGGCAATAACTATGTCTTCTCCAATTATTGCCTCTGCATCAGTCTTCGTCCTTCCCGGAACGCATATCATGGTCTACCCTGTGGGCTTGATTATAACCTGTATCTGGGCGGGATTGCTGCTCATCGCAGTTGGAGCAGGCACTATCGGCCGATATCAATTTAGGGTTACTTACCGAAAGCGTGTGGAGAGTTCAAAAATTAAAAGTAGCTTTAGATGAAGATGGCATGTATTTCGGCCCTTTTTCCATTTCTTTTGTCTTGTCATCATTTCGTCTTCGGCACTTTTGTTTCGGGCTTGTACTACTTATACCAGGGATTTGGTGCATTGGCGCTCGGGATACGTTATTTTTTGGTATATTCTATGGGATATTTGGGTATTTGCTTTGCCCAATGGTTTTGTGAACCTGTCTAGATTTAGTACTTTGATGCATAGAAAGTGTATCCATGGATATTCATACAACAGTAGCTATGGTTTCGCTGACTCGTTATATTATATTGCATTGCTATTCACAAAGTTCAGTCAGTAAGATTCCACGTTCCAGCGCTCAAAGTATTTGTTAACTGCTGTCTCAAGTACGTCTTTGGCACTTCGGAGCCAACCAGGATCTACTTCATTCTGCATTCTATTATGAATGTGCCTTAGAGCGGCTCGAGTAATATATGAGAATATTGGAGGCATAGAGTCAATCACTGAAATCGACGTATGTGCAGCAAACCCATTTACGACGGCTTGGGCAATGTCAACGACCATCTTTGTAACAGTATCTTGTGCGTCTTGCGATCTTTTGTGCCACTCATCTAGTGATGTGAAATTTGCCCTAACAGCCTGTGGGCGCTGGTCGAGGATGTGGCCATGTAATGTAAACAAGGCCCTGTTTGAAGATGGTTAGGGGATAATTAACAGACAAATCAATATTGTGCTCAAGAACTGACCTAATAGATATACTTATTGAGGTACAAAAGATACCTAAGTGTCCCACGGCGTTCGGCATGACCAAAGAGAGAAAGGCTTGAATATTTGTATCTAGCCTGTCGAGTTGGAGAAGTTTAGAATCAATGTCCGAAGTCTCACGACACTTGAAAACTTGATCTAAAAGACAAGTTGCTTGGACTGCCCGACTAAATCCTCCAAGCTTTGGCGAAGTCATGCAGGATACAGGAATGTTAGGAATGGACTCTGGGCCTGAAACATCGATCTGGTCAAAGACTTGAAGGTCGATGGGCAGTCTAGCATCTCCACTAGGGAAGACAGTTGCCAGTGGTTGGTCGATGCATGCTACTTCGTTGAAAATGATCCTATGGAAAGCATTATTGGTTTCTGTTATGACAATTTATTTCTTAGCCACAGAAACATACCGCTCAAAGATAACAATGCCCCACCACGTATTTGCTGCTTCTTCAGGCTGCAGCAGGAGGTCGGCGTCTTCATTTTTGCCAGACATATGCGTCATCTGGGCCGGATGACGGCCACGAGTGTGGATACGGGCGGCGTATGCCATCCGTGCACAACCTGCGATGGTCACAAATGCATCGTCCGGCCGGCTATGTGTGTACTCATACACAGCCAATAAAAGCCCGGTCTGGATTAAATGGATGGACGGTGGACAAGATACCTGGACTTGGGCAAAAAGAGACCTTGCAGTGAGATAAAGAGACTGCTGTTCGACGGGCCGAGAGGCTTCGTGGCTGGGTCTGTATCCCAATGCGGGTGCATACGTGATGAGACAAATAGTTAATAACAAGACGGAGAAATCGGCAGTTGCGGCTGCGCCTAGTGTGATGAGGTTGTTGTAGAAGCGTGTACGGGAGATTATGGGCAGGTGTAGGTGAAAGCCTTGAAAATAGCGAGCGCTTATGTCGTCCACAAACTGGCCTGTCGAACGAATAACATCATGGACCTCAAGGTACACTTGGCCTCTGATTTTTGTTAGTGAACCGTATGCTAGCTTAGAGACAATGACGACAGCTAAGCTTAATTTAAACGGATGTTGAACACAGTTTTAAAGTTTAGATTGGTACAGCACTAACTTCGTGTATAGGAGCATACGAGCGGAAACCATGTCCACAGGTGGCCGTGCACCACAGGAGGTCTCCTCGCTTCGGATAGCACGACTCCAAGGGCTTGAGCTGTAAGCACAGTCCAGCTTTTTCCTAGAAGGGCAGATTAGCATTCAGCGGTGGCCGGTATGAATTGAAAGTTGGGCTACTAACTGGGTGCAATATCCACAAGATGGAAGCAGTTTGTTGCATTTCTTCTTTCGTGTCTTACAGATCACGCATGCCTGCGCGGCTTGGGCGGCACGTTGTCGACCGCAGTCGGCCGCCATTGTGACAATCTGTCGGAAGCTGCCGAGCTAAGACTGGAGATACCTCGAGCGGAAGAAGCAGCAATGATGATAATAAAAGCCTGAGATGTTGTCGGACTTCCTGTCGGATGCTGTCGGACTCTGGCCGCCACTGTCGGGCTGCTAAGCCAAAAGCGGCAGTAAGCCCTAACAGAGGCACCGAGTCAGCCAGTCATAGCATCGAATCGAACGAAGAGTCAATGTACTACAATAATCTTTCTGTACGGAGTATTTCGAAGACATATGCTAATTTCTAATCTGTTTTAGCTTTGACTACGGAGTCATGATCTCAGTCATCATCCCGTAACAAAGTTTCTGTTGCTTAGTTATCATCTATTATTAACTAGCTACACCGTTATGTCCTATAGGACTTTCGGGAACATCAAAACAGGGGGATGAGGGGAAAAGGCCTAGGTTCGGCGAACCTCGCCTAGGTAAAAACCTCAGCGAATGGTCTGGGTGTGATGGGGATTTCACGAGTAAGGACCTTGAGCTAGGAGACCCTGAGCTCATCAGTATTGGTTAGGAACCATGTTCCTAGAGTAGAGATATATTCGACAGTGTAGGTATACGTGTGTGCGGCAGAAAATGGTCGTAACGGCAAAACCGGCAGAGAACCGCCATAACAGCAGAGAACAGTCATACTGGCAAAAAACGGTCGTAACAGATAGACTCGTAAAGCTATTTGGTTAGTTGTCTGTGTCAACCGTCTCCATTAGTATTAGAGATCTGGCGACGGTGAACTGTGGCAGGATCCTTATGTCCAGCCACCATCTTGTGAGTTCCTTTACCACTTTCTCGTCCGATACTAACCTTTCCATATCTAGGCCTACCGCGCGGAGCGTTTACCTCTGTCTCCGGAACCTTGGGGAGTGTATAGTGATGTGTCTTGGTGTTTCGTTGGCCTAGCCACACTGACATAGTGGGGAGTCGACGTCTGGGACACCGCGTGTATGGAGGAACTTCGCAAGCCCTATCTTGCCCGAGCGTACCTGCGTAAGTATTGCGCTTTGGGCCTTGTATAGGCCTGCGTGTAGATCAACGGCCTTGGGATTAGTTATCATCTAGTAATGAGGTTACCTGACCATTCGGAAAGTGCAGCTTCTTTATCTAAATAATATTTGCATGGAAATTCGAAATTACGTATGATGAAAATAATCTTTATTCAGCTTGTTAATATTCACTTGAAATCTTAAAACTTGTTGTAATTTCAAGCCAGTATCCCTCCCTGGCACTCGTTATTTATAACGTTAACTAACCACTGCGCCGAAAGGCATACTTGGTTAGGCTGGTCAATCAATTAGCCATTCCATTGTTGTGGCAGGTTAATGTACATTAGAAATAATTCCACCACAGACAAGAAGATTCTTAGTAATAAGTCCGCACAGTCTTGCCGCGCTGGCTTAATGTTGATATCAGAGAAATTCCAAGTCCTGTCCTGCCTAATAGAGAGGTGAACAACAACATGTGGATCTGCCAGTTTCATGACAAAATGGCCGACTTTTACTTCCTAAAGAGATTAGTGTTAAATTAGGGAAATTAATAAGCTTTTTGCCTTAGTTAACTAACTATGTTAGTTAGTCATTGTGTTAGTCTAAGCCTCTAAAGCATTAATCAGTAAAGCATCTACTATTTATTTTGCTACTACGTACGTAGTACGGAGTATACAGACAACGCCCCCACCAGTGCGTCGTCTGTAGCCTGCTGCCTAAGGTATATTTTCCTACTAAGATCTTTGAGCGGAAGTCAAGGCCTCGGAGGGGTTAATGAATTACAAATCAGTCGGTGTCCACTGTCGATGTGTATTTATACAGCTTCTATACCGCACGGAAACTGGTCTGGATAAAAGAAAGAAAAGAGCAGACAAACTTAGACATTTAACAAGAACTCGATATTGATCACAATGTCTTTCTCTGACTGTTGCCTCAAGGGCTTTTCATGGCAAGGCACGCCTACCGGTCGCATTGACAAACTTGCCGGTAATGATGTTTACATCTCCGGCGATAACGCCGACGTCGCCATCCTGTTCATCTCCGACATTTACGGCTGGACATTCCCCAATATCCGTCTTCTCGCAGACCACTTTGCTCACGAAGTCGGTGCAACAGTCTACGTGCCTGATTTCTTCGGTGGCGAGATTCTAGATTTTGATCTCATTACCGCAGACAAATTCGACCAACTTGATCTGCCAGGATTTCTCCAGCGGAATGGACGCGATCAACGTGAGTCCGAGGTTTTTGACTCGGCGCGTGCTTTGAGACAACAGCACGGATACAAAAAAGTTGGTGCCGTTGGATACTGCTATGGCGGGTGGGCATCGCTTCGACTTGGGGCAAAAGAGCACGCAGCTGCACCGCTGGTGGATTGCATTTCCATTGGCCATCCTTCGCTCGTCAAGAAAAGTGATATTGATGAAATCGATGTCCCCGTACAAGTTTTGGCTCCGGAGATTGATCAGGTGTACACGGCGGAACTGAAATTGCATACATTTGAGACATTCCAAAAGTTGAATGTACAGTTCGATTATCAGCATTTCCCAGGCGTCGCACATTCATGTTTTATACGCGGCGATAAGAATAAGCCTGGCGAGAGGGCTGCGATGGAAAGGGGGAAGAATGCGGCTGTTGCGTGGTTCAGACAGTTTTTGAAGAACGCTTGATTGTTGTTCATAAATACCTGGGCCGAACACGATCGTAGTCAGCCGACGACAGCTTTAAGATGCTCTCTACAATATTATTGATAAGTCTACTATCATTTATGAAACATTGAAACCATTCACTTTTGATACGAATGAACATCCAAATCGATGAGTAGATCGGGGTTAAGCGACGTTTAACCAATCACTGCAGCTCTTGTATATAACCAGACCCGCTGTGGAGAGAGATCTCGCGCTAATCCAAATTGGGGACTGATAGCGATAGCAAAAAAAAAGGCGCCGCGGGGCAGATTTACTTCTTCTTTGCTTGTTACAACAATTTATAGATTCTATAGGCGTTTTAAATCCCTATATTTCTTTATTTCTCATTTTTCAAATATTTTTCTACTCTCGTTTTGGCATTAGACTCAGTCCGTGAATGCAGAATTTTATGTGTTGGTGGTCCATTCCTCTGACAGAAACAGTCGATCAGAACTGTATACCTCCAGTCTGTCAAAAGCAATCTTCTTAGCTTATCCTTCGCCATGGCGCGAGAAACATCGCCTTCTCCGACGAAACCCACATATTTAACTGCGATATACGACGATGTGGCCTCGAAATCGAAGCACGATCCTATTCGTATCCGCACCACGGATCAGCTCCTTCACAGCTCCCTTGCCCAGGAACTCCTAACTCTCAGCTCCAATAGTTGGCCGTCCGAAATCAAAGATGTCATTCAGGGAGAGAAATGCTTCACACAATTCGTCGCGGATAGAGTACGAAAAACCGTATCGACGGCATCTGAAACAAGCAACCATGAATTGCTTTCACGAATATTACATATCGGGTTGGCGGCACTCTTTTACTTTCTGCAGTCGAATGTCACCGGCCCGCCGTTAGAATTAGATTCGGCTGCTGTTGTGTTTGGACAAGACATTGCCAGGGATAAGTCGACACTTAATGCAATTCGGCAGAGGATGTTGAGGGATTTGTCTGTGGACGGAGAAGCTGTCTACCCACTTACGCCCAATATTGAGCTATTTTGTGTTGCAAAAGCTATTTTGGTCGATGCAGGAGTATTGGTAACCGACAAGTCGCCTCTTGTTGCACGGACAGCCCGAATGAGGGTGAATTTCTTGCACCAGAAGATGCTGAGTGAAGTAACAGGAACCTTGCAGAAAGCAGTTTATGATGACCTCGATATAATATCTGCATTTGTTTTGGGTGATAAATCAAACTCGACTGGTGCCATGAGGGCAGCGTTCCTACTCGAACGAGCCACAATACATACACATCACGGACTAGACACAAAGGCTAGATCCGATCTAGATAAAGCAGCCTTGGCGTCTGGCTTCCAATATGCCCTTACTGGAAAGCTAGGGAAGCGGACGAAATTCCAAGACAGGGACATCAGTCAACTTGTCGTTCTAGCCTTGAGTTCTAACACAGAAACGGCTGCAGAAAACTCGGAGACAAAAGAAGACCCGGAGATATTGGTACCAAAAGCTCTAGATCTCAACGACGATACCCTTCTTGAGACAATCGCCTTTGCAAAAGAAGGTGCAAGGCCTGAAAGGTCCACGACCATCCAAGACGAGTCTTCGTTGCCCGCTAGCTTAGCGTCGATTGATCCTTCGAATCAACCGAAACTTAACCCTTTAGACTCTGCAATACTCCTCGCTATGGCATCTGCTATCACAAACAATTCTCCTGAGCACGGATTAACTCGCGAAGAGACTCTTCCATACGCAACGCGTGTTATCGATGGCGGCAGTTCCAACTGGCAAATTTATACACAAGCACTTCTTGTCAGGAGTCGATGTGAGGCCTATAAATCACGAACTGTCGAGAGAGGCGTACTACAGATGCAAGCGCTTGTTGATCAAGTCATTGCTGATACAGCCACCACTAATTCGGCTGTGGTTACGACAAAAACTGGTACTAACGGACAACAACGATCCCAACCCGCAACTTTCCTGCCTCGACCTCAGAAATCAGAGTCTGCGCCTGCCGAAGAACGATTAGAGTATCTGTGGACGCTCAATTTCCAGACAAGGTGGAATCTTGAAGCAGAGCTCGCACAGAAATGGGTTAGCTTGGGTGCTTTGCGGACAGCTCTGGACATCTATGAGAGACTAGAAATGTGGGCCGAGGTTGCGTTGTGCTATGCGGCGACTGAGAGGGAAGAAAAGGCTAAAACGATTACTCGGCGCCAACTGTTTCAGCGCACAAACGTGGATGCGGTCGATGACGATGATAACGAAACATACGAAGGACCCGAGTTATCGCCTTTACCTACAGACGCACCGCGTTTGTTCTGCATATTGGCTGACATTGATGCTGAACCGGCTCTATACGAACGAGCATGGGAGGTTTCTGGTCATCGGTATGCGCGAGCTCAACGGTCTCTTGCCAGGCTATATCTCAAAGCTCAACCTCCGGCTCTCGAGAAAGCCGAGGAAGCATACAGCAAGAGTCTGAGAATCAACCCGCTCAATCACGGTGCTTGGTTTGCAATTGGCTGTGTGCAACTGAACCGTGAGCGATGGAATGAAGCTATTGAGTCGTTTACTCGCACAGTGCAACTGGAGCACGACGATGCTGAGGCGTGGAGCAACCTTGCCGCAGCACTGCTTCACGTTTCTTCTGCTAATGACAACCCTTCTAGCAGCGCTACCACTCCAAAACAAAATGGAGATACCGAAGACGCGGAAGGTGGACAAGTCAAAGAAGTTGATCCTTACAAGTACACACGCGATGCCCTTACAGCTCTCCATCATGCCGCCCGGCTTAAACAAACCGACCACCGGATCTGGGACAACATAATTACAGTAGCAGCATCACTCCCTCCTTCAATCAGACCTTACAAGGACATTGTACTCGCGCAGCGCAAGGTCATCGAACTTGTATCCCCAAAGAGAGGTGAGAAGTCTATTGACATACCTATCCTGGAAATGCTGGTAGATCATCTGGTGGATAATTACGAGTATACGGATCTTCTCATCCCTATTGAGGACGGCAGTAATCAAAAGATTCTACGCAGCGGGACAGTGGCAGGCCAAATCCTAAATCTTATTGACGACGTTGTCGTGCCACTAATCACCCACTCTGCTCCACTCTGGATCATTGTTGCTAGGGTAGAGTTATTTCGTCAACGGCCCAGCAAAGCTTTTGACGCACACGAAAAGGCATGGCGTGCCACAGTATCCTCGTGTACGCAAGGTGCATTTCAAATGGGAGATGAGAAGAGGTGGATGCAGATTGTGAAAGCCACTGAAAGACTCGTGAGAGACGGGTATGTGAAGATAGGCGGCATGACGAAAGAGAGAGAAGAAAAAGAAGGGAACCGTGAAGCTGAGGAAGGAGAAAACCTCGTTGCTCCGGATTGGAGATTTAAGAGCCGAAGCGCGGTAAAAGGGATTTTGGGTAAAGGCAGGGATTGGGAAGACAGTGAAGGGTGGATGAGACTTAAAGAGTTGCAATCAGAAGTAACCGGATAGAGACCTATACTAGGCATGTAGATATTGCGTGGGAGTTATATAAATAACTACCATTTTTGAATGAATAACTTATTTAGGCTGTGTCGGTTAATAGGTATACACGTAAATGACCCAACCTAGTAGGTAAACGCCGACCTGCACTGAGCAGTAGCTGACAAGTCCGAGCATATGTATTATGTACATCATTAGACGACGACGCAGGAAGAAGAAATATTCCCTCATGATTCATGCGCAACGCCTCAAGCAAGGTATCATCGATCGGGGTAAGTGCACATCCTATAGCAACAGACAGGAAATGATGGAAACAATATCCGTACAAGGAGGCCCTCTCAACTGAACTTACTCTCCTTTTTATTAATCAACAATTAAATATGGAGTTAAAAGAAACAGAGTTTTTCTGTAGTTATTGTTATTCTATTAATAAAACAAGAGGTACTACTATACATATAAAAGCAATAATAAAAGAGATAAGCTTAAAACCCTAAATTGACCTCAACTCATCTAATTACTTGTTCTTTCCTAAAATGGTAACCTATCCAATAATCTACCTAGATAATAAACGTAGTGTTTTTATTAAATACATTTTAGTGCTAGTTTAAATTATCCATTAAGCTCATACTGTCTATATGGTAATGTGCTGTAGTACATACATATCAAACAGTCTGATACAGAATGTTCATCGCCCCTTCTTCAGATATACCACGTATTATATCAAGGTATCATTCTTGTGCCCCTTTTCACCCACTGTTTTTACATTTTCTTCCAATTAGCCACAATTTATTGGGAGGTTTCAACATAGTATATGTGAGGTCTAATGGCACAATCAGCATAGTTCTCATAAAACATTTTTGAAAGTGATATGCGTACGCCCACCCATTCATTGTTCATTATCATTCATCGTCGTGAAAAGGAGAATTGTGCTAGGACTTGGATGAGTGACAGTTGTTACAGCGGTTGTAGCCGCAGATCTTGCAACGCCAAATGGCCATGAATGGACCAGCGTTACAGTCTGAGCAGCGCCAGGTAAGAATGTTGCCGTTGGCCGCTTGGACAATGGAGAAGACGTGACCCGAGCATTGGTTAGCCATGATGACTGTCGCTGGATGGGTCTCTGAGATATTGTTAGTGGGTGGGAATAAGTGAAGCTGGACAGGAATCGGAGATCTATGTACCTGCTCTGCTGTATTGATGCCAGACTAGAGTCACTCAAAGTGAAAGTGAAAGTTGGAGAGATAGATGGAGAGGAAGAGGGAGAGGCGTCGATGAAATCTATGGGTTTAAGTCAGAGATTGAGTCAGAGATCGAGTCAGAGGCTGAGTCAACAAGACATATTCTGCTGATGACAATAGCGAAGGAAGAGATGAAGAAGATTGAATGATTCTAAGGTCGAGGGAAGTTTCTCACATTCTGTTGTAATCTTGGGCAAATGAATGATGTTTCTTCTCACAGTCAGTTTCGTTCTTGCTTTTCAAGTTCGAATGGTCTCAAGCAAGTCGGGAAAGAGCGACCCTTTATAGACAGCCACATGAACTCACCCTGACAAGAGCAGTTGGAGAGGAGTAATCTGTTTGATCGTAGATCTTGTCTGCAATCACACACGGGTACACAAGTCGTATGTGCACAACAGACAGTTTGACTCCACGCTGGTATCCGAAGAAGATATCTTATTTTATTCTTTTGGGACGAATTAAAAAGAGACAGTGCCAAGTCTAAGCAGGGCACAACGGCCAAAACAGTCTCTTCCAGTCGACACTTAAACTGCTCACAGTACGTATCCGATCCCGAAGAACCTCTCCAATTTGACCTCTTCCTTCAAATAAAAATAGTATTGTCGATACTGATGGTTCTCAGGATAGTTCAGGCGGTGGCATTGCTTCTTCTATCGCGAGAGGAAGCGGAGCCAGCATGTAGAGTGTCTTGACAGGCTTCATCAATGGACATGGATGACGATGGATACGCAAGGCGATCCACCATGCAAAGCAATTACAGACTTGCCTGCATCATGTCTGCTGAAAAGTCAATGGAGCCGTCTAGGATGGAGTAGCAAGTGCAAAAGAGGGAGCAGGAAAAAAAAAGAAATTGGTATTAGTCCAGGCTAAAGAAGTGGTTTGGTACATATTGGATAACTGCTCAGGAGGATGTAGTAGCACCCATTGCAAAGCAAGCTCTCCGCACAAAAATTGACAAACTGTCATCCCCTTCTCCCCCCTTCCAAACGGGCCAAGAGCACTAAGACTTTTTGTGGTAGTACCACAGTTCTGGTTCTGATGGGTCTCGCGCTAGACTACTAGACTGGGCAGTAGCAGTCCGTGCTATCTGCTATGAGCCTATGAGCCTATGACGAAGGAAAAATTAACTAATCCAGTGATCCACTGTGTGGTTTTCAGTTTCTGGGCCCTAGTCCCTGCAGAGAGATGGGTCTTTGTACTCGCTAACTTTGTAAGTGATTAGCTTGCCTCAAAACTTGCATCATAGCAAGAAGGGTTTAGTTGTTTATTACAAAACGTAGTTAGGATAGCCTACGAGTATGTATATACAGAGTAGAGTCAGCTAATGCTCCTTTAGATTTTAGTTTGGAGCAACCGTTTGCCTATAAGTATAACATCTAGTTTAGAAATTAGTGCTGCTTACACTCCAAGGTTGGAATGCTCGTAAGTTCCAATTATGACTGGTACATGATCCGTATTTACTTTTTAGCCTGGCATAGAGTTAGCTCCGCAATCTGTACCAATTTCAAATCAGTCCCTGTTGGACAAAGGGCATTATTTAAGATTTTCCCATAGAAGGTTAGCAGTCAAACAAAGTCGATCCCTGACTCAGTCACATTTCCGTTTGCACTTCATAGCTGATAGGCCTTATCCCTGTGTCACCTTCAACAAAAAATGTACCGCGCCGATCTAGAAGAGGGAATCAATTCCAGCCAGCCGAAGAGGAAAAAACGGTGAAAGAAAGTGGATTTGCAGTACGCCGAACGCCCGTACGGCGTATGGTACCAGTATTGTTCTGACCCTCCAATTACATGGGTCCGGGGATACGGTTCCGGACACACTAGTAATTTAGGGTATTTAGCACGTATGCCGACGTAACTTTGCCATATCCATCTTACTACTACTTGTCTGTTCTGCTATAATCTACAAATTAGTATTAGATGCGTCTGCCGAGACTTCTTGCCATGTTGGAGAATCAGCCGGCCATGTGTCTTACTCTATTATCATACATATTATTCCGGGTTTTTGATCGTAAGTGAAGCGAGATCCTGCCGTACACGCTTTTGAAGTGAAGTGATAGTTATACATACTACCTAGGTAGTTAATTAGCAATACTACTACTGCACGATCTTCTCCGAGTTGTCTAGTGTAGTATTCGTGATTGACTCCCATGGTGGGTGAGTTTAGTGCTCCTCTAAAATAAAGGATGTAGTACCATCAGTCTTGCTTATTAGGCATCCTTGATATACCACGTAGTTAAATACATCGGACTACAGATTCACCATTCGTCTTGTGGCGATTGGTTTCGTCTTGGCACTAGCTGTGGTTAGAATTAAAAATTAAAATCTCTAACATTATAAAACAATAATTCAGAGTAGATTACCTAGGAGAAGTCGTGCTTATGTACCTAGGTACTACACATGATGTGGTAGTTATGTACAAATCCCTAGGTATGCATTGTCTTCGCCAAGAACTCCTTCATGCTAGTTAAACAAGCAAGTATTGAGAAAAAGTCGTCAAATAAAGCACATCAAGCAATCAAAGCAATAGCAGAGATCCGATATCAAGGGAAACCCTACTTTGTATCTCACCATCCTAACTCGATGCGTCAAGGCCGGCGATCTTGAAGACCGATTAAATGCTACTACGTACATAAAAAGAAAAATTAGCAAGGAAAACACCAGCTTTCAACTGGCTAACCTGCAGCTAACAACTGATCGAATAATTGATTGATTTCTAGGTTACATGCATGACTCTATGCTTCCCAAATTTCCCGGAGATTGGGAAACCAACCACGTCAATGCATGCCGACAGGGATATCGTGTTTGTCGGGCCTCCTATGAGCATGTGACGCCACAAACCCATTTTATGGGAGTGGGGAATAAAGAAAAAGAAAAAGCAATCTAGCCTTGGTTTGGTATACATGTTTCGCAGCTCCTGCCGCTTTACCACGATATCATATGAACATTTTACCTCATCTGTGACCAATGCTAAGCATCTGTCCGGAGAGGCGAGCGAATATCGCTTACACAGAGTGAAAATGGTAGATTTGGGAATTGTATTTTGGCCTGAGAGTTTCCAATCGCAGTCACTTTTTTCTAGCATAGGTCTATATCCCGAAATGGCATAGATGGACAAAGCTCGACCCTGCCTCTGGACAATACCAGCTTTGTGCCCGGCGGCAATTATTATGTATATGAAGATTAGAGCTCTTTGCAGGTAGTATAATATCTCACTAAGCTTCGAAACTCGAAATGTAAATTTATTCTTGACTACATTTTCATCTTGATATCGTAGACCAGTTCTTGTTCGTTCCATGAACAAAAAATAAGACGATTACCAATTTGTTTGACTACAAATAGAATGAAACACTTATGTAGAGAGATCTGAAATTTAGCACTAACCCTATTTGACCTGTCAGTGCGAGGAATATAAGAACTATATTCATGATTTCTGGTTGAATTCATTTCATGATCTTCAATGTATAGAAATCTGTTGCATTTAGCAAGATAACAAAACGTATCCAGCAAACTAATGTGATACCTATACAACAGCTCTACTATTCTTTGCTATCATCTCCTTCTTCCTCGTCATATTACACTTAATGGGGTTTACTTAGTGAATAATCAGGGCTCTGGATTATTTACTGGACACTTAGTGAGCACCCCTAAACTACAAGGAGCTAACAAGTTTTGCTTAGTGTGCGATTCCTAAGCCAGACTGAGCACAAAGCATTATGACCATGAGTCCTTAGTGTCGCACAGTCCTCTTCTGTAGTACATGCATATCATGCATGCTTGGTTTGAACGTGGCAAGCGGTGTATATCTCTGTTCTAGGTATGGGCAGTTGCTCATATTCATATGTTTGAAAGATCCCTTGGTTAGATTATATCTATCAGAAAACTTCTGTCCTTAAAAATAAGAATCTCTGGATTGTAGGAATCTTTCCATATAGGCAGTGTTGACCTCTGTTATCTACCTAGGAAAAAATGACCTCACACATGAATATACCTGGGGTCATACAGAGTAATTTATGGGTGTGCA
Source organism: Trichocomaceae sp. PYS4502 (assembly GCA_023625875.1). NCBI lineage: Eukaryota > Fungi > Ascomycota > Eurotiomycetes > Eurotiales > Trichocomaceae > Trichocomaceae sp. PYS4502. Next base: position 99,466 of record JAMAFX010000022.1, read on the forward strand.
TCAGCAACAGTCGGTGAATGTATGCAACATTCCGCTGGCATGCTCTTAATGAACCTTACCTAGGTAGTAAAGCCCAGTTAGGGATACTAGGTACTATTTAGAAAGCTTCTTTTTGTTTTACTTTAATATTTTCTTTTATATTTGGTTTTATATGCAACCTTTGAACATTGTTGGATGTTCAGTTCTTACTGCATATTTTATTTCGAATTCAACATGCCCATAAAATCTCACTAGTAATTGCTTCTTTCTGTTTGTTTGGCTTGCGGATCATTTGAATTGAAGCCACGATAGCTAGTAACATAACTAGCAATGGTCAGCTGCATAAAGGTAGCCAACTAGTTCCCACATCTGCAATTAAATTTGAGTACCCGTACTCCGTACTTTAGTTGTATCTCTGATTAGTTGGACGAGAAATTTGATCCTCATCCGGTGGCCTACTGAGTACTTAAGTTAGTTAGTTGATACATCTAACCCCTGTTACTAATACTAGCGTTCTTCTGACTCCATGATGTTGAGTGATGCATCAGATCGCTGCAAGCGACAGGGGCTGCACGGGCTCGGTGCTGTCAGGAAGAGGACCCCTTGTCGGCTATTTTTCTTTTTCTGGTTTTCTTCCTCATTTTGACCTTTCAATTGATTGGCCAATACCGGATATCTGGAAACAGAATAAATGAAAGAAGAAGTAAAGAAAACACGGAGGATCTCGGGTTTTTACTACTTACGGGGCTGTAACACGCCATTTTACTGGAAAATTAATGCGTGTTCATACTTTGACATCTTCTTAGACTTCCAGAAATATCACTGTTAGCATCATAGATCCAAGAACAACTTCAATTTAATTGGGGAAGTGAGTTGGGCTGTAGCAAACATTTTACAGCTGTCAGCGGTGGCTCAGTACACACCGCTTGGTTGTTCCTGAGCACCTAAAACGTATGTGCATACCTAGATACATGTGCATGTAACTATACATACAATAGCTAGTATGTGCATATAGGTACATAGTCCCTTTCCCGTCAAATTCAGCCAAATACTTCGCTGATCATGGACGAATGCATTGAGTTTGACTCGAAGAAATTGATGGGTTGGTTGGCCATGCATACAAAAGTAACTAGTACATGCTTACCTTCAAATCTCCGATGCACAAAGGGGTTGATTAGGGCTAAGGCTAGATACATACATGTAGGGCTAAAATTAGGGCTAGGGCTAGGGCTAGGGTTGTCTTCGGGATAGATTTTATTCCGAAGAATCCAAGGTTTATTCCGCAACCCTGGTTTCGGAATAAAGGACAAGATAAGTCAATGCGCGGAATTCTTTCTTGCATCTCCATATACGTCAGACCATGGAAGAGTCTCTCAAAGGCACGTTCTTTCTCTATGCAAAATGCTGCGTCGTAATGGCAAACCTACCTCTTGCGAACCCTGTCGGCTAGCGAAGGTGAGGTGCGATCATTGCCTTCCGATATGCCGACGATGTAAGTTGAAGGGCATTGCTAGCCAAGTATGTCGTGTTCTCGGCCTGATAACGCTCGGCATTCAAAGGGCTGACGTATCCTTTAGTGCTACTACCATCCTGCTCCTTTAACCAAAGTGAAGGCCCAGAGTGATGGTACTTCTCCTGTTTCAAAACGACGGCCTAAGCTTAAACGCTCAGCTGGGTCAAGCAACCAGGAAGATATTGCTGCTTCTGTTCGCACACCAACAGATGTGCAGAGGAGGGATACATCCTCTCCGAAGTCCGATGCTAAAATTTCGAGTCATTCCAATTTCCTTGGTACTACCGGCTACTTGGGTGTGTTCAGGGAGACACCTTGGTGGGGATCGCGAATATCATCCAACGGCTCACTTCAAACCGAATTTGAGCACTGGCGAACGAACCACACATATACATGTGCACGACTAGTCCGTCTAATTTGCGCCGTAGGTTTCTACCGCAAGCATATTACTTGGTACTACGAAAGAGGACGTTTCACCGTCATTCCTGCACCTTTGGTTCTCGATTCATTGTACTTGGTGCAGGAACACGTTGAGAAAAATGCCTGGAACCAAGAACGCAATTGGAAAGATATTTACGATCGAATCTCCGCTACTACGTCCCAGCCACTAGAATTCTCCAGTGACACTTCGGCTGAAGAGTTTTATTCTCTGTATACAGGGGAGAATCTCCGATGGGAATTCGTAGGGTTCATGTTTGCTTTAGCCGGAGGTAGCGTACAGCGTCGATACAAAGGGAACCATGTCTTAGATCTGGGAAATGGTGAAGAGATGGACGCTGACACCTTCACGAAAGAGATGCTTCTTGCGAGCAACGCTTGCATGGAGATATGCAGGCAACTTGGACACGTCAATGACTTGATGATTTGGATGAGAAATACTCATTGTCTACTAGGATCAGAAGTTCTAGGCGAAACTAGTATGTTTTCCTTTTATCTAGTTTCAACCTCTGCTTCGACCTCTTTTGAGACAAACTTTTTGGCTAACTGCAATAGGCGAGAGGGTATACAATGTCTTCGGTGACATCACATCAAATATTTACGCCATGGGTCTCCATAGGAACCATTCTTCTGCTAATGTCCCTTTCTTCCTTTCTGAGACACGGAAGCGAGTGCTAGCAGCTATACATAAATCCGATAAAAATGGAGCAACGTTCCGTGGACGACCACCTCGTCTACCATATCAATATTGCGATTTCGCTCTTCCGCTGGACTTGGCGGATGATCAGCTTTTCTTAGATGAGAAGTCATTACAAACCGCCCTTAATGGGCTTGATGAGGAAGGTTGGAACAAACAGGGGCAGTTTTACCCGGCAACTATGATACGCATGCGTCATATCGTAAGTACACTTGGAGAGAAAATGCTCGGACTCTCTCTAGGTTCTAGAACGATGAGTTACCACCAGGATCTTTTGTAAGATGACCCACCGTTGATTCTATTACGTTGGAACTATGACACTAACGTGCATTATAGAGAAACACATCTATTGTGCCAACAAACTTGGGATAGAATCCCAGTTCGCTTCCGCTATAATTCAAACTGTTGGCAAAACAAAGACCATTTTGACTGTCTGGCTAGAGCAATTGTATATCTTGAGTTTCTCTTAAATGTCTTTCAAATACAACGGATCCGTCGCCAAGAGGAACCAGAGGCGATAAAAGACTTGCTAGATACTTCGATGCAGTTGCTATCAGTCATAATTGACATGATAAGACAGTTCCAACGACATGAAAATATAAAGCAGATTCCATGGATTGTATGTTCTTCTTCGCTCCATCATACCTGACACAGATCACCTAACTCCGTGCTAGCTTTTGTTCTATGGTATCCCGGCCGCTGGGGTTCTCGTTACTGAAGTGCGCCGCCACACTATTTCAAACCAGCCTCTTCCATCATCTTCATCTCGTTCGGAGATAATTCGGAATCTCAGTTTTCTAATCTCCTGGACTGAAACTTCGGGATTATCACCCTCTGTAACCGGCACCGCATGCTTGGAACTCACGAAGCTGATCGGCCGGCTCCTCGATGAGGCGCTTAATTACCAAGCTCCTCCTCCTCCTCATTTTCATCCTTCTTCCTCCTTAGTAGACGCCACAGACTTACAAGAAGTTGACAACATGGGTGTCAGTACCGCTCAAATCACTGTCCCTGCACAGCTCACCGTTGAAGAGTTTACGGATCGCTCAGAGTATCAGAACCAGCTGCAAGAGCTGATGGACGGTGGAGCGGGAGGAAATCCAATGGAATCCTTACGGTTTGGGATGGGGATAGGAGTAGATTTTGGAGTCGGGAACGACCCCTTCGTCGGTTTGGGATGTGGCTTTGCGAGCGATGGGTTCAATTGGCTCGATGAAATTGAGTTGGAAACAGGTACGGATCCTCGCAGAGTTTGATAGTTCGAGCGATTGCTGCTGGCCCATTATAGCTTATTCAGTGCCAAATTATCTTCTCGTAGTACATATAACAAAAAAACATAGATTCTAAAGACTTCTTATGTAGGCTTACTACCTAGGTTCTAGATTTGTAAGCTTTTAGGGCTTGTATGTCCACAGTCAGTATTTCTGGACTTCCTATTTGACTTATAGTAGGAAGCAAAAGAAGTAAACCTATAAATCTTTAGAGATATCCTATGAGCAAGCCTACTATGAGGCCTAGTATACAAGATATCACCTGGACAACCATATACCTAGGTAGGCAGTAGAGGGTGTAGCAGGACTCAAAGGGGGCGTGGCCCGATGTACACGATAAGTTTGTATTACACAAGCGTACATATAACACATCAGTCCCAGGATCTTTGTTCAAGCACGTTACCTAGGTAATTGTGTACAGATACTGACACAAAATCCTATACGAGAATCCGCACGCTGCGGTGAGGATGTTTTTGTACTACCCATTTCACCCAAGTCATCTGATGTTGCCTACCCACATAAGCAAGTGTAACCACCAGATACATGCTAAACAAGGAGATCCAATGCACTATGTATGTGGTACACGCGATGCATGCACTATGTCGAAATGCCGAAGTTGACAGAGCGTTCCTATTTTCCCCTAATTTGGTAATTGCTCAGGTGTGCAGGTGATCGCTGGGCATGATGTTTGATTGATGTCTGTATCACGCCCTGTGATGGACAACATGAATGCTTGAAATACCTATGTAATACCTATTCCAACTTTGAAGCAGCCTGTGTTGACGTGTCAGTTTCCTATTGTCCTCGCACTATGCCAGTTGATATGGACCGTGTGCTCTGTCTCACCTTTTGCTGCCTAAATTGAAATACCAACCGTTGATTCGAAAACCGACTTCTATAAAACGTCTAGTAGACATTAGGATATCAACGATCAATGGCATGCGGTGTATAACAATGCCTTGGGCTACGAAGAGAACAACATTCTTTCCGCTTTTGGGCCGTACTACAATGAGACAGACTGGATAACGGAAAAGTAGCAGAATGTATATCTTTCGAATGATTAATTTATTATATCGCATTCTCTACCTACCTACTGAAAATATTCTTACACATCAATTTGTCCGGAAAGTTCTCTTGCATCACTTCCATTGACCCGAAGATCCGAAAACAATGCCTTCATTCTCCGTAAGAAAGTCCACGTAATATGCCCGTCAATATACCTACTAGAAGTAGTAATAAAAACGAGAGAAATCACGCAGAGATTCTGCTGATTGTTCTTCCAACGCTCCGTTAAGAACACCCTAGTTGAATAATCAATGACAAGATGTTCTTGCAGGACCCTTAGTGGACCTGCATCGTTGGTTCAAATAAATGGGCAAATATTTGGCTCTTAATGAGAAAGAGATAGGGAAAAGAGTTGCAGGTAATCCAAGGCTTCTTGTTTCACGCTTGTCACGATGGGAGTATACAATCGAGGAACAAACTAAACACAAAGCCTGTTGGTTAAAAGGGGAAAATACAATACCATCTGCTTCAAACTGTCATCAAGCCATGGAGCCGCATGTTCATGTCGTGAATTGGATAAGTAGCAAATAGAACATACAGTATCTTTCCTCACTAATTCGTCGTAAAGATGTCATAAAATCGTGTAGTAGACCGATCTAATCAGCTAATTGAAAAAGAGCAGAAATGCTGAGGAATGTATGTCAGTAAAAGCTCCAGCCATTTTCTTGTTTAGGAAAGTAACTTACCTTTCACCGTAATGGTGACGGCGGATGCTCTCTGCTAAGAGCGTAGAGACATCGATAACCGTCAACTTCTTCGACAGACGCATCTTCTCAGGAGGGATAGGAAAAGAATTAGTGACGACAATATGATCGATTGCGTCACATTTTTCCAAGTCCTCCAGACAATTTTCGCCGAAGAGCCCGTGTGTAGCTATACAATACACTGTCCTTGCACCGCCTCTCTTAACAACTGTTTCTGCTGCAGCAATCCACGATCCGCTTCGATCAATCATGTCATCGACTATGAAAACGGGCTTATCCTTGACATCCCCTACTAGAGTAATCGTTCTCTCACCCGGGTCACTGGACCATGCGGGTGTATCATCGTCATCCGACTCTGCAGCATCATACGTGCCCCCAAGAGCATGATCCTCGTGTGATGAAAGAATCGAGCTCAGAGAGGAAGACATTCGATCACTCGACGCACCGTCGCCATTTTCTGAAGTCGCTGGCGGAACAGGAGTGGCCACTTGTGAATCGCTAACAAGATAATCGTCATCGACAAGATGCCCTTGGACGATGCGTCCTGTAATCACTTCGCGAGCCTTCTCATCAATTGTGCATTCTGCGGCTTCTAACTCAGATGGTCTTCGAGCAGATGGAGGGGTATCTGGCCTCAGGGTATCGTAAGATCTTGACTGAAAATAATCATCCACGGCAGTTTCTTCTTGGGATTGCTCATCAGCAGGCTGTTCCACTGTCTTAGCGTTTGAAAGATTCCCTCTCTCAATAGTATCAAAAAATACAACGCTATCAGTCATAGATGTATTGAGTTTGGGCCTGCGCCGGTCTGTTGTGACGATGCCGAAGTTTAGCTTCAAGGCATCCGCAAGCGAGGTCACTCTTTTAGTACCGCCTGCATTCTTGCTAACAACAACCGCAGTCTTCCAGCCAGGCACGTTTATTCGAATCCAGCGGGCAATCAAGGGTTCCGCAAATAGATTGTCGACGGGTTTAGCAAAGAATCCTTGCATTTGTGATGCCTAATAATGTTATGAGAAGAAAAAAAAATGTTAGACAATGAAGGACGTAGACGCAGAGAGGAATGCTGAGAGAACTCACATGTAAATCTAGAGTAATCACATGATCAACACCGGCGATGGTAAGGAGGTTTGCAATCATTCGAGCAGTGATAGCACCTCGGTGGCTCTTTTTCTTCGACTGCCGGGAATAGGGAAAGTAACTTTTACGAACGTGAGATGGGGGACATAACTTTGTTATTTTGTCTCAAGCAAGGTAAACGTACGGCATGACAGCTGTGATAATTATTTTAAATAAGCAAGGTGAATTGGCGGAGCATCTATTTCAGGGCCATACCAGTAATGGTCTTCGCTGATCCTCCTTTGCAGGCAGAGATCATGATCAAGAGCTCCATCAGGCTATCATTGATCTTGCTGCTTCCACTCTGGACGATATAGACATCCTGGTTCCGAACAGAGATGCCAATGTTAACCAGAGTCTCGCCATTGCTGAATTTCCTGAGCTCAGCAGGCGCGGGGATAGCTCCCAGACGCTCGCAGATGGAGTCTGTCAGGGTCGGGTGGGAGGTCCCTGAAAAGATCTGCACGCCTCGCATGGTGGTTTGTGCCAGTTATTTGAGTAGATCACCCGGTGTCCCAGCTCATGGAGGAGAATTGAAAAATATAAGAAGTTGTCCAGTAATGATTGACATCTTCAATGGAAAAGAAGGAAGGCTGGGACAGAGAGAGAGAGAGAGGGAAGAACAGAGGAAAAATTCCGAACTGCGGGATTGAGTGGCCAGTGGTCCGTGCGCGCTCTTTTTCGGAGTCTTGGGCCAATCGCAAACATCTTAACTACCTAGGTAGTTAACACAACCACAACCACAAGCAGTTCACAGAACTATACGTGTCTCCGGGGATGTCATCGAAACAGTTTCCCGAAGTGCAAGGAGGAGGCTCTCTCATCGTTGCCTGGCAGGTCAAGAATAAGCATGTGCTGGTCGTCGGGGGCGGAGAGGTGAGGGTTCTCCGGCTCAGTACCCTTGATAATGAACGATATTGGATAGGACTTTCACATGCTTACAGCTAATACGCGTGCACTAGGTAGCAGCTGGACGTATACTGCATGCCCTCAACGCTGACGCTGTAGTGACTGTCGTTTGCCCAAAGTCCGGTCTGAACGAAGAGGTCGCCTACCGCGTTGCTCAGAACCAGGTGTCCCATATCGATCGCACCTTCGAACCTCGAGACCTAGATGATGTCGACATGGTCCTTTGCGCGATCGACGATCCAGAAGCCTCGACGCAGGTGTGGAAACTTTGTAAAGAGCGCCGTATACCGGCCAACATTGCAGATGTTCCTTCCGAATGCGACTTCTATTTTGGCAGCATGCATCGCGATGGACCACTGCAGGTCATGGTCAGCACTAATGGGAACGGACCAAAGCTGGCAAATATAGTCAGACAGAAGATTGCCAATTCCTTGCCCAAGAATACTGGAGCTGCTATTGAAAATGTGGGCTTGTTGCGCAAGAGGCTGCGGGAAATCGCGCCAGATGCCCAAGAAGGACCAAAGCGCATGAAGTGGTTCGTACTTTCGTACTAAAATCGTGCAACAGAAGCTAAAACGGACAAATTTTGCAGGATGTCGAACGTCTGCGTCTCATGGACACTGGAGGATCTTGTAGCAATGACTGAAAAGGATATAAATGCTCTATTAAGACATTATCAGTCCGGAAACATTCCCAACCTTCAAGAGATTCGTGGGGCATCATCATAAATCAGCTTTTTCTATCCGTCGGATAGCTATTCAAAGTCCGTCTTACAGTCGGCATGTCATTAATCTACTGACAACCAGGATTTAACACGCCTCTTCAGGCTCATGCATTATTGATTCGTTCCACTTTGCGTTCGTCTACGACATCAATACGATGGTATTTCTAAATTGAGATACCATCAAACTTCTGGCTACATCCGTTGAACGACAATCAAACATTATCTGCGCAAGTGTCAGTTGCCATGTCATTGAAATCTGCATCATGCTCGCCGAAGCAAACATCTAGCGGATGAATGTCTTCCGAGGGGCAACGAATAAATTCTTGGAAACACTTTGTAACACCAATGCTACAATCCATAGAGCTATCGCCAGTTCCTAAAAGTACAAGTTATTGAATCTGTTCCAAACAGCAAGCTTTGGAACAACGACGCAACGATTCTACTACCTAGTTCTAGGGATCGATACATAGTGCTGAAGTACATAAATACAGTGGACATTGGCATAATCATGAGATTTTTGATACTTCAGGTCATAGCTCTAAAACTAATAAGACAAAAAGCAATATCCTTAAACAATAGTAAGAAAGTTAAAGAAAAAGGTAGAAGGATAGAGTAGAGCCCAAGAATACAATAGGGGGAATTAAATGCATCAGATGATTTTATACCAAACACTCCTCATCTGTGTTTTCAACAATCATACACGACTGTACCTTCTAGTAGAATTGGTTGAAGATGTTTCGACGGGGACATTCGAGAATGTCAAACCAAGCTTAACCTCGCCGATACGTCGAAGGAGGGACTGGATAGCCTGTCTGATCTCAGCAGAATTGAGATCCCGAGCTAGTAGATCGATGGTCAGGGGGTAGAATGTTTCGATATATTGGGAGAAGCTGTCCTGCGGGAAATTGTTATAGCCTTCAATTACATCGACCACAACAGGCCGCCAGGCGACGATATTTCGATGTTGTGTTTCCTCGTCAAGGCGGACGAAACTTCGAATGATATCTGCACATAATCTATTCACGTCATGTTAGTTAAGACGTATATTGGGCTTGGAGGGTTTTAAGTGGTTCTTACGGAACAAGTGCAGTTTCGGTCTCAGCTCTACTGCTCTTCCGCTCTTGTCGTTCATCGCTATACATCCGGAAAAGAATGTTAACATATGTAGCAGCACTGCCGCTTTCTTGCTTCAGCAGATTCGGAGGCTGCTTCATGAATCCTTGACGCCATAGTTGCATCCGCAGATCTTTGTCTTCGTTGAATTTCTTGGCGAATTGATAACTCTTCTTCAGTAAACCCATGAGGCGCAAGAGCTCTGCGCTGGGTATCTCATCATAGACATTATCATTCGAAAACAATTCATGCACCGTCTCAATCATTAACAATTGTAAAACACAGTTGGTAATGATATGGTTGAAAAACCGCCGTCTGGCGACCGTCACGGCTGCAGGTTGCTGGTTCATTTCCGGAGCTTGTGGGCGGAATCCCTCAAGTTCGGCTGTTGATGCGGTGGAAGTCTCTCCAGCATCTCCATTTTCGGCTGCTGGTGTTTGCTCTCCGTTGACAATAGATGATTGGTCATCTTCCGCATTGGACTCTGTAGCCTCTGCTCCGTGCACAGATCCGTTACTTGTGGCATGGCCATTGCCCTTCGCTGATTCTGACGTTGGAGTCCTCGGTGGTAAAGGTGAGGCGGCAGTAAATAGTTCGTATGCAGTTGTCTTGTCAAAGAGTTCAACAAATGCACCGACAATCTTGTCCCAGTGTTTATCAGAAAATTTGGTCACGTTTTGCAGGATCAACTGCTGTAAGCAATTACTTCCAATTCGTGCGATTGTATCATTTTCCTGGCAGATGCAAAGAGTCAAGAGACCTAAAAAGCGATCAAGCATACTTTGAAGCGCGTCGAAATAATGCGTAAACAGTGTAATCATGTGACGCAGGGCTTGAATCATAGTTGTCGACAACCAAACAGAGAGTTCTTCATGGTTGGGTACTTTGGACATCTCAGACTTAGACTGCAAGACCACGAAAATCGGGTAAAGCAATTGCCTCCAAAGGACATCCCAGAATTCCGGCGGGTAATCACCACCGTACCGAATGAGCGTGTCGAAGAGATAATTGAGAGCCCTATGTTGCGATTAGAATGTTTGCGTTGCCTCTTGTTTGGAGAGTAAAGGGTGTCACTTTACCTTGAGCGGACCTCGAGATCATCACCAGTCATCAGTACATCTTGAAAAGCAATGAGTACCGGATACCAAAATTGCTCTTCCTGTGACTGGCGGTTGAGTTGATGTTTTAGATTAGAACCAGCGTCATCCGTAACATCTGTGACAACAATATGTTTCCGTGAGAGAGGACATTCTGGAGTTTTCAGCATCTTGCTGATAGACAATTTTAGCGTCTCAATAGCTTGTAGTGATTTCTTCTGGAACTTGGTGTTTTTAGAAAATTCAGTCAGGCAAATTATCAAGTCCGCGAAGGCCCCTTGGCTGATCACCACTCCGAAGCGAGTGTTGTAGATCTGTGTCACATGCTCAAAGGCCATATTCACAATGCTCTCTGCGAATTTATTAGTAATATGTATAAGAAACCCGAAATGGATACCTTAGCTTACCATATGGCTCCCGAGCCGCGACCGTGAATACACCAAACATAGTCTTCCAGCCGGAACGTATGTTATGGCCACGAGCTTGAATCATTTGAATAAGACACCGCAAGACCATGTCCTTAACAGTAGCGGTATTGCTGTTTGTCATGATATGTTCAAATGGCTTGAGGAAATCTTTCTGGAACTTGAAACCAGGAAGCTCTTCAATTTCCATGAATCTCATGGAAAGTTGGCGCAATGAATCAAGTGCAAAGAAAACTACATGAGTGTTAGACTGGCAGCCAACTTCGTTGAAGTGCTGTCCGAGGATTTCCCAGATCCTAGACCACTCAATCCTGACTCGGGTCATGTTGTAATAACTGATTTCGACCACTTTCTGAAGACTATAGGTGCGAGGAGACTCGCTTTGTCCAGAGGACTTGATTTCCTGCAAACTGACTTCACTAAGTGCTCGGACAAAGTCGACAATAGCCTCATGCGAAAGGTTTGCAGTGTTGCTGAAAATTCGGTCAACAGCATGAACCATTTCAGCTGAACGACTCTCCAAAGCTATTTCGGGTCTGAATGACAGTGAGCTGTTCGTAGAACGTTGACGTCGTCTAGCAGCCTGTGTAGATTTTCTGGATCCATCACTGTGTGTCGAGGGCACAATTCGGGCTCTGGATACGTCAGGCAACGCTCCTTCATCCACGCCGTCACTCAACAGCTGGAAGCGGTCCAATTGACTAACGCAAGTGAGGATCTCGCGCCAAGAGTCACGCAGATGATTGCCTTCGGAAACAGCAACTTCTAACAAGACTTTCAATGCTTCTAGATTCTTACTTGTCATTTCTCGGAGGTTGCCGAGGTTTGTGAACTTGGCCAAGGCCGTCACAAACGCCACTCTCGGGGTTTCCAGATCAAAGGAGCAAGATATACGAATGGCTAGTCTGATCCCTTCCATGCATAGCCTAATCTTTTCAATATCTTGTGTTTCTTGAACGGGAGCAGACAGCCCAGAAAGGAAAGACGTCCAAGTCACGTTGAACATGGAGCCGACATGACGGACAGAAGTGGCTGGTATAAAGCGGGAGAACTCGTCTCTAACAGCCGTTCTGCGCTGAGCTTTGATGAGACTTCTATAAAGCTGTTCGGTTTTGTTGGCCATCTCTTCTGAAGCTTGAGCATACTTTTCTCCCTGAATATCTCTGCCCACTGTTGCGAACACATGGCCGGCCCTTGACGCAAACCCGGCGGGGGCAGAGGGGAGAATTCCATGCTCAGTAGCATGTTCTCTCTCAGAATCAAGTACAATTTCATTTTTGGCGATCTCATCGAAGATAGAGTTGAGATATTCATCAGGGAGATCTTGATTGTCGTTGATGCCTCGATTATTTTTGATGAAATCTTCCTTTGTCATGCGGGGTCCTTTCATCTTGCTACTATGCTGGTCTGTGTTAAGCAAGATAACAGAGTACGCTAGAACATATGCTGTATCAGCATTGGCAAAGCTGTTTGGATTCCCGGCAAGATAACGCTCTGCAAACTTGAGCATGAATCGATCGATCTTTTGGGCTTCTCCCGGGAGGCGGAAAGACTGCAAAAAGTGACGGAGGGCGTCAACGAATCGCCGTTTGGAGAAATCCATAGAATCAACGAAAGCGTGCATAATAGCAACATTCTCCGGGTCTCCTTCTCCAAGGTACTCTCCAATCGCAGCTTTGTCTAGACGATCATTGCGAAGCAAAAAAATGGCAATATCTTTAGGTGAATCAGATCGAATGAATCCATCCTTGAGCAGAAGCTTAATTCCGCGCTTGGGCTTGAAATTGAACTGCTGGATACCTTGGGCAAATGCCGCCTTCCGCTGTCTAGCCTTTTCAATTTCATTTGGGTCATCTTCCAACGCCGGTGTCGAACGGCCAGTTCCGGTTCCTCCACTATCAACAAATGGTGAGGGAAGAGCGGTCGAAAGAGACGGGGTATCTAAAGATTCTCTGTAATTATCCACAGACTTTCGTGACAAATCCTCACGATTGCTGCTGGAACTTGGCAATCGCTGCGACGACCAACTATCTAGAGACCTTAAAATTTCAACCAGACAATCGAGAGCGTGGTACTTTATGGAGAATTCTGGTGACAAATTTTGTTGTCCAGGAGTTGGATGGCTCGCCAGGCTCACAGTGGTCAAATTAGGTGGAAGAGTTCCACGCTGGTGCCAATCATAAGTGTTCGTTGGCTTGACGCGGTTCTCTTGATTGGGGTGTTGATTCGTGGTAGGCGCCGACATGATCAAGAAACGAGATAATTGCTCGATGATCCTAGGATAATTAGCATATAAGCGGTTCAATCAAAGAATACAAAGTGGTATTTACTCTTGGAAAATGTTTTCCAGTGCAGTTCTATCACAATCATAATTGAGATATAACTCTACTAGCGCTCTGGAGTCGCCTGCAAGTCTCTCAAGAATTTCCATGAAGTACTGCTTCTGAAATGCAGGTGAACTGCGTCTTTCGAGGATAGCAAGGTAGATTTCTTTCAAAAACACTTCCAATTCTTTCTGCGCAATAGTTCAGTAGTCTGTAGCATTGATAGGGTCACATCAGATAACTGACCTTCAACATTACTCTCATATATTTCAGCATGAGCCAAAAGATTTCGCAACAGACTTCAAAGACTTTGGGAACAGAACTAGAGCCATTGCGACTCAAACTCAGGCACAGGTGAGGCTTAATGGCATGGAGAAGAGTTATAGAGTCAGAGGAGCTGGTACTGTTTCGAATAGTTGCTAGTGGGGAGTTGAAAACAGTGATGTGATTGTTGATAAGGTGGTGGATAAGATGGAGCGACAGCAGCTTGGATCGCATATTCTGGGATTTTATATCTTGCTGCTGGTCATGTGTAAGAGCCTTGTGGCTCAATTTACACATAGCCCTGAAAACGAGGAAAGCATCTTTCACGTAGATCTCATCGACCTCATCCTCAGAACCATCAACATCTTCTTTTTCGTCTGTAACATTGGAAACAGATCGAGACGGCCGATGGGTATGTCTTGCGCGGGTCACCATAGTGGGCGCATTGTCAGTCACCATTGTATCATCTTTGCTTGATTCGAAGCTCTGCAAAGTGAGCTTCTCCGTAGGTTCCTTTTGAGTGGGATGATCGGAAATATTCGACACGGCGTCGGTCGACTCCGATAAGTGGCGCGCGTCGCCGCCATCAATCGTGGCAGTTTCCGGAGATGATTCTTGGTGACCTTCCGGCATACGTGTGCGTGCTTCTTTTAGATCAAGCCTCATACGGACTCTATCAAAGACGGTTCCTAGCATTTGCGTCAAAGAACCTTGCGCAATTTGCTGGTTTTGACTTGACTTGGAGTATATGAATATGTTGTATATTTGGCGCACAGCTTTCAGCAGACCTGCACCATGAACGACTATCTTGTCGTTGAGCACAGCGGCCAACAACGATTTTATAATCTGTTGTTGGATTTCCACTGGTGTGGCTTCATTTTCAAAGCAATCACATATCGTTTCAATGGCTCGTTCGATCAATGGGGGTTCCCTGTCAGCAGGCTTCGTGTCGTCCTGGCCAGGACGGCTAGAAGGGAAGGCGAAATAGGAATACGTGATTAGTTTTCCGATGCAGTCTAGGGCCGTAACCTGAAGCGGAATGCTGAATGTTTTGGTTGCCAGCTGCAGAGGAAGAAAGATAACCTCTGGGTCAAGGGGTTTCGTATCGGCCTGTTTGATATTGACCAGAGCCTTCTGAACGGAGTCTTCCAATTCCTTGTTCCTTTTCGCATCTTTCGAAGCTGCAATTGCCTCTAACGCTGTGACAACGAACACGGTAGAGCTTACCGGTGTAGACCGGTGTGTTGCTTGTGTAGTGGTTGTGGATCTGGAATCGGAACGGGTTCTTAGGTCAGGGACTGCGGTGTGTGGAGGTTCCGGGGCGGTTTCAGTAGCGGCCTGAGGTTTCCCATTTTGATGCCTTTCGTCCTGACTCTCAGCATCAAGGTCATTTGTGCTTGGGGTTTCTGTGGTTTCCGTCTCCGACGGTCCCGTGGCATCATCCGCAGCTTCGGTGGCTGCGGGATGGGCATTCTCTGACAAAGATTCATGGCCATCGACGCCATTGGGCTCATTTGGATCTACATCCTTCGTCGAGACTTCCGTCCATTCGCCCGTCGTCGGTAGCTCGGCCTTGTCTGCTCTTAATGGCTGCGGCGATACAATCTCGGGGTCGCTGGGTGGGTTAGTTTCTGCCCGAGAGACGACCTCTGCGACCTCGTGCTCCGTCTCAGCCATTGATGCGCGATTCCGGCTAATGAACGCGAGCCGCGCACTGTTCAGCAGGTCAACATGAGATGATTAGCGGGGTGGAAGCTGGAAGGCAACTATACAAAGGTCGAGGGCAATGCTTTAAGTAGTAAGCAGCAACAATAATAGTTACAGCGTCAGTTTCCACGGGACCACGCTAAACCGCATCTGGTTTCCTGCGGCGTGGCTTTAAGTTACTCCGGCGGCCGGCAGAGGCCCACTTGGCAGCTCAGCCGCTGGCCAATCAGCGGCTGCTTATGTCATCCGGCCCTTGTTATGCCGATTTGATCCGTTCTTCTCACCGGAGGAGCTCAACAGAAAAGTTCCCAGGCTCTGTCTGCGTGCTGCTGCTGCTTCCACTCCGTCTTCGTTATTATCGTCTGCATCCCTTTTGCGAAGGCTGCCTGTTGACGGACCGTGATTTTTTGTTCAGTTTCTGTTGCAATTGGTGTAATATTTGAGCTTGTCACAATGCGCACTTCGAATGCCATGCTCACGAAGGGCGCAGCCTTCATGAGGCGTCCCCAGTCCCTTTACCGACTCAAAGATGCCGCCAGGTACAATACGCTTCCCTTTTGATTGCATCAGTTAGCGCATACATACTTACAGTAACTCCTGTTCGTCTAGGCCTCAATTATTCGCTGCCTCTGCCCTTGCCCGGTACTATGCATCAAAGTGTACGTGTCTCTCCTTTTGCATCTCCACACGTGCAAATCATCCTAACAACAATTTCCAGCTTTTCCCCCACACACAATAATTAGCATGCCCGCCTTGTCTCCGACAATGACTGCTGGAAATATCGGAACTTGGCAGAAGAAGGCTGGCGACGTCTTAAGCCCCGGTGACGTCCTCGTCGAAATTGAAACCGATAAGGCCCAGATGGACTTTGAATTCCAGGAGGAAGGTGTTTTGGCCAAGATCTTGAAGGATGCCGGTGAAAAGGATGTCTCTGTCGGAAGCGTGAGTATGATTCGATCAGGGAGAAGTCCGTAAACACTGACAATTACCAGCCAATCGCCGTTTTGGTCGAAGAAGGTGCCGACGTCTCTGCCTTTGAATCGTTCTCCGTGGAAGATGCTGGCGGCGAGAAAGCCCCAGCTGCACCAGCTGAAGAGGCTAAGGAGGAAGCTCCTAAGCCTGCCCCCTCGGAAATCCAGGACAAGCCGGAAGCCGTTGAACCAGAGGTTACCGGAGAACGACTACAGCCAGCTTTGGACCGTGAACCCCAGATTAGCCCGGCCGCGAAGGCCCTTGCTCTTGAGAAAGGCATTCCTATCAAAGCCCTCAAGGGTACTGGACGTGGTGGACAAATCACCAAGGAAGATGTTGAGAAATACAAGCCTGCAGTGTCAGCTGCCGGCGGCGGCCCTACCTACGAAGATATCCCTTTGACTTCCATGCGCAAGACTATTGCTTCAAGACTGCAAAAGTCGACGCAAGAGAATCCCCATTACTTTGTTTCCGCTACATTGTCCGTCAGCAAGCTCCTAAAGCTTCGCCAAGCTCTCAATGCCTCTGCTGAGGGCAAGTACAAGCTCTCCGTTAACGACTTCCTTGTCAAGGCCTGCTCTATTGCCCTCCTCAAGGTACCAGCTGTCAACTCCAGCTGGACTGAGGAGAATGGACAGCCTATCATCCGCCAATACAGCAACACCGACATCAGCGTTGCTGTCGCTACACCCTCCGGGCTCATCACCCCTATCGTTAAGAACGCCCAAAGCCTGGGCCTCTCCAGCATCTCCAACCAGATCAAGGATCTCGGTAAGCGTGCTCGTGAGAACAAGCTCAAGCCTGAAGAATTCCAAGGCGGCACTTTCACCATCAGCAACTTGGGCATGAACGCCGCTGTTGAGCGATTCACCGCAGTCATCAACCCACCTCAAGCTGCCATTCTCGCCGTCGGTACTACTCGCAAGGTTGCTGTTCCTGTTGAAACCGAGGAAGGCACATCTGTCGAGTGGGATGACCAAATCATTGTTACCGCAAGCTTCGACCACAGAGTCGTTGACGGCGCTGTTGGTGGAGAATGGATCAAGGAGTTGAAGAAGGTTGTTGAGAACCCATTGGAGCTCATGCTGTAATAATCTGATTTGCATTGACGGAGGAGGATGGCCATATAATTGAGGATGTGCTCGTTTACTGGATATCGATACATTTTTAATATTTATCCCATCCCATCCTATTCCTGCCCTGCCCTGCCCTGTTCCTCTTACCTGTACTAAAATTATTCTCCTTTGTTCGCCAGCGTCGAATGATATGTGATTAGATCTTTCTACCTTTTTTGGAATACAAATGCATTAAGGCATTTTAAGCTATTTCAGCGTAGATACCGTCGGCATGTTGGCTAGGCAATTAGGGCAGAACGCCTCCTTCCCGATTTGGGCAACCCAAACATTGCCCGAAGAGACATTCCGCCTCTCAGTCAATACCTGAATACCCTCCCAATGCAGAATCAACCACAGACTACGACAGATACATCTGATTATAAGACTCGCACGATGGAAAAGCACCACCAGAACCACACAGAAACAGTCGATGAAGAAGCTGTCGAGGCAAAGGTAGGTCTTCTTCTCCTTCCCTCACCTTTCTCTTCTTACCTTTCTGACCCAGACTCGAAGTGGAAAGAAATAGTGCCCCCTATAATTCAAGACCTATACACGTCCATGATCCACAAACAACGCGACATTCACGCATTCCACCTCTGGCTGCGCCTGCTTGATGATAACCTCGTGCCTAACGTCAGGGGTGTGACAGTGCATTACCATACCGTCACTTCGATGAGCGATGACTACGATCTCGTCCGCCTATCTTTTCACGCAAATCCTGAGAAGGCAAGCAACCGCAAGACACAAATCCAAATCCTTGCCTTTTCTCTCTCTTCTTCTTCGTCGTCATCGTCATCGCCTTCTAGGCCTTCTTCCGCTTCTGATGATAGATGCGATGAAACGGGGCCGAAACGGGAGGCAATTCCATGGGATTCATTCCTCCAGGATGTTGAGAACCAGCATCGAATAATGTACGCAAAGGGCGAGCTAGATGGGGATTACGACTGCTTCGTGGCGTTTAAGCAATATGCGAGACTCTATGCCATACGAGGTGCAGAACATGCCAATATCAGGGAGTGTTGGGTGAGTTTTGGTGCAGAAAAGATGCTGAGCCTGGGCATTCAGCCGTTGTGGACTGATCGGGATGACTATGGACCTTTGCTTGAGTTGAAGACGCATTATACTATGATTAAGCATTTGTTGAGGGCTTTTGCTTGGAATATCAATATTCCATATGTTTTTAGAACTAGGCAGTGCGGTGATTAGCTGGTTTTCGTTGGGTTCCAAGGTTTGTAGCAGGATTCTGGATTAATTATGACTACTTTAATCATAAAACAAACTTCCGGCCATGTTTTGGGAAATACAAATTCATAAATTTGCTTCGAGAGGGGATCGTTAAGGAGTATTTACTAAACCAATCTCTGAATGCGCATATAAGCAATAGCTATTGTGCAAGCATCCTTCCTTCTCTCAAGTGTATATGCTCTGCAGATATCACAACAGTTAGGACCAATATTGGCAGTTCCAAAACCGAGAAAGAAGTAAATAGGCGAAGCTAGAAATACTCACCACAGTAACCTGATTAACAGACAGTCCCGGCTCGGCCATTTCAGCATCTTTTAGGAAATCCAACGGCATCCACACTAGATGGCCTCTGATCTTGTCCAGATTCTCACGGACAATATCCACCAATAAGAACGGATCGTGGAGATGGCCCTGTTTAATCGACTTTCTCGGCGCGAATTGATCGTATTCCTCAAAGGTCTTGATGTTGTCATCGGGATCTGCACGGAATAGAAAGCGGAATACTTCTGTATTTGTCGTCGCTTGTGTGGTCCATGTTCCCCAGAGCTCTTCGTTCAGGGGGTCAGCGACGAAGGCGTCGTACTCGGTCCCTTCATCATTCCTATTTGGGCAGCCATCAGGGGGTTGCGCGTTTGGGTTGTCACTTGCGTCGTATTCTTGAGGGAGAAGCAAACCGAGATGCTCACGCCAGAGATGGCGTCGGAGAGTTGCTGCAAGACGTGCGGCGCGGTAAGGTTGACCGTTCATGGTGCTGTCAATCATGTCGGTGTCTTCGAGGACGATGGCAAGTTCACTGTCTCGATCGCCAAGTTGAGACTAATGAATTGATAGTTTTACTCACGTGAGTCATCAAGTCTCAAGAAAGGGGTAACTACAGGTGCAGTAACTTACTCGGTCATTAATATTTGCGCTTCCACAAATGACCACCAGGTCGTCGACAATGCAAACTTTGCCGTGGACATAAAGCTCCTCCTGGATAAAGTTCTCTTTCTCTGTTTCAGGATCGTCCTCTCGCCAGGGCTCTTCGCTCACTTTTCCCTGGTTGAGCATGGCATTTTGTGCAATGTTGTCATTACTTCTGACTTCTCGGTCTCGGCCATATGTTTGTTCACGTTGTTCCTCGAATTTCCGCACATCATCGATTTTCTGCTCTTTATGGTCTGATCCAACACTATAATTCTTTTCTGTTTTATCACCTTCTTTGCCAACGGCCGGATGGACACTCTCGCCCATGATCTGTTCTGCATTGGCACGCTGTATTTCCTGATAACGAATACCAGATTTTTCTTCTTGCTCGACTAGCCTGGACGTCTTGTTGATACGGTCATATGACCGTAGGTTGAAAAAGAAGATGTGTTCTATTATGTCAAATAAGTAATAGGAAATTTTGTTACTAATTGGGTGGTCCTGTGAATACCTGTTGGATCAACGCCTTGAGCTCTAACTTGCTCGAAAATGGAGTTTTCGCCTCGCAATATGGATTTATATTGATAGTCCATGATTGCACGGGTTCCTGTCGCAGCGCTCTGGCGCAGATCTCCGGCAAAGCCTGGAATGGACGGAATAATGATGATTACTTTCAACTTGCGACCGTCTTTTCCGGCGCGAACCACAGCATCAACAATAGCGCGGCCAATGGTGTTCTGCACAGGTGCTTGCTGATCTCCAGTCGCAGTCACTTTGTAGATGCATAGAGTCAGTAGCGGCTTCCAATGGCTGCCATAAAGGCAAGATGGTGCACCTACCGAAGAATTGATTCTCTATGTAGATATAATGCTGTGCGTTCCTGATAACCTCCGAATATGCATTTTGTATACTGTGCTCGGTCAAAATTCCGGAGGACCAGTCACCGCTGCTCCTGACTATCTGAGCGTGGACCGTCCCCTGGTCGCCGCGTGGTTTTGTGCTCAATGGGGTCAAGGGGTGTTGGATGTACTCTCCACAAGGATATTGAGGGCGTTGTACACCGATTAGACCCTCATCCCGACCCTCCAACAAGAGATAGTCCACGCTCTCGTCGCGTTTGTACTTGTCTCGTTTGACGCAATTCCATCTTAGAACAAAATGCTCGGCTATGTCGTACACACAGTCGCCCGTTAAGCCCATTGCAACGTCGTGCCATGGCATACGGCCGTAATCAGTCTTGTCTAGCTCGTTGTTTTGCCAGTCCTCGACACTTTGAAAATCCATGATACGGTTGTTGTTGAAATCTTGGCCCGGGAATATCTCGTTCTTTATGCCAGCTGGGTGAACATCTGCGAGCAGATGCTGGTGGTTATCCCATCTCCCGAAGCAGAGGTCAATGCCGCCGATAAATGCAAGTGAATAGTCGATGACTACAAATTTTTCGTGGTGTGCCTGTACCAGAGTTACCACTGTGCCATGTTCAGCAAGGAAAATAGCAGGCTCTTACCCAATAAAAGGTCATATCGCCGAAGTTTTCCAAGATGTTATGATCGGGGTGTCGAAGAACATGGATATTTCCAGCACCTTTTGTTCCCTCGGGACAGAGATTTCTCAACGTATGTTTTGTATGGGCAGAATTACATGTTATAGCTTGTTCAACCTGGATATTTTCTTAGTTTAGTCAGTTCTGTCGCAAACACCATAGAGTGGATGGCAATAAGAAATCACAGCATCTCGTATATGTACGTACCTCCTT
Organism: Trichocomaceae sp. PYS4502; assembly: GCA_023625875.1. Taxonomy (NCBI): domain Eukaryota; kingdom Fungi; phylum Ascomycota; class Eurotiomycetes; order Eurotiales; family Trichocomaceae; species Trichocomaceae sp. PYS4502. The sequence goes on from JAMAFX010000022.1 coordinate 120,809, forward strand.
GTAGACAATGACATAAATCTGGACGCCAGCCTCAGCACGTCTCTTGAGAATCTGGTCCAATCTCCATTCTTGGTTGGATTCGGGCGGTCTCCGCATGAACAACTCGGGAGACAGCCACCAGTTGGCCAGATATATGGTCTCCTGAGCACGATCCAGCGCAACAGAAACTGCCCACATGTAATCTGACGCATCTACATACCATTTAACCTTATTTCCGTCGTGTTCGGGGGCAAAGGAACCGAATCTATGGGACTCTGAAATTGCGGTCCGCTTGTTGTCAGTCTCCTTTTCATGGGCCTCGTCATGGCGATGGTTTCGGTTGACGAGGTTCTCCAGCTTTCCAATTTTGTGTTTCAAATGCGATGCTTTTGCTTTGGCATCGTGTAGGTGAGTATCTGCAAGTTATTAGAACTGTATCTAAAGGATGCAAGAAAAATGTGGGATTTGCTATACGGTGTAGCTTTTCTTTGAGGGCGTCCATTTTGATTGGGGGATGAGAGAGGACTGCAAAATCACTGTCAAAACGCGCAAAGCAGAAACAACGAGCCGTTCGTATGATACCTAGGTAGCTACCTAGGTATAGCATAAAACATGTTTACATGATCTCGACAGACGCTCAGTGATAGAAAGGTCGCTTTTCCATGACATCATGTGTAATCTTGGCGCATCAGCCCTCGCGTTTAGCGCGTCGCTAGTTTGAACGACATGCAACGACATCCTACGTATCTCACTCAGTATACTTTGGTGAGAGTTATTAACCTAATATTTTCGTGACCAAAGATGGGGTTTACGGAATAAGTGCGTACGAGACGCAAAGATGCAGTTCGGGCACTGTCACTCACGGGGCTGCATTGTTCAAGGAGACCATGCTTTCTAGAATGAAATCTAATGATAGAAGCATCATCTACACAGCCGGTGGTCGCAAAGGTCAGGGCAGCTATGTTGACGACACAGTCGAATTGGCATACAATGGCTGCAATGTTCCCTAGCATCGAGAGCATAGGCTTTGGTAGCAGCAGGACTCATGGCATCGATCCTATCTTGTCCATCTTGTTTTCAGGTGACATTGAACAGTTCTTACGCTCCGGCCGAGAAAATGAGATAATTTTTGGAAACTGGCAGAGTCAATATATTCAAGTATATGATCATAATCAGTATCTTCCAAGGTTTGTATCGTGAGGTGGCTACGTACGTACATTGTTTGAGGTCTCTTCCGCCCGACTCTCGCCCACCGCCCACCTCCAACGAGGCCACCCTAGTTTGGCTGGATTCTTTTTGGCCTTTCTTTGAAATAAAGGCCCTAGCAGACAGCAATTAGTTCCTTTGATACCTAGGTACTCTTTTTTGGCTGTTCGACGAAATCACATGGGGACAGCACACGTGATCCCGGAGCAATATAAAATCCGCTTGCACTTCCAACCTTGGAAACTTCCTTCCCCAACTTTCCCCTCTGACGTTCTGTGCATGGAGGGAAGAAAAGTCCAACTCATATTCCAATAGAGACAGCTGACACAGCACTTGCACAATGTCTTCGTCTCGAAATCTCTACAAACGAGAAATTGACTTCAGGGCTCTGGCACTTGAGTCACCAGAATTCGCAAAGCAGTATGGATAAACAATCATTCATGGGTCGCTCGTAACTGATATGAGCCTACCCACAGTCTGAAAACGAATGATCAGCTAGATTTCTCCAACCCAGAATCAGTGAGGTAAGGCTTTTTGAACAGTTCGGTCTTACAACGCTGTGTTTACTCACCTGTTGACAGACAACTCACGAAAAGTTTGCTGGCACGGGACTTTAAGCTTGCTGTGGACCTTCCTGACGATAGGCTCTGTCCTCCAGTATGTGGTGTTGTTACTCCGTTCATACTCGGAAGTACCGGAATTAACCCGCATGCCCGGTATAGGTTCCAAATAGGTGAGGGGGATCTCTCTGCGTCAAGATCACGAAAATCAAACTGACTTGACTCAGACTAAATTATATCCTCTGGCTGCAAGATCTCCTTGACACTAGCTCCACGAAAGGTGACGACCAATATGACCCAAATAGACAAGTTCTCGGCCTGGATATGTAAGTTATCTTGTCTTTGCTACTAGTACAATTACGTTGACGATATAAATGTCGAGACAGAGGGACTGGATGCTGTGCTATCTATCCTCTTCTAGGATGCTCCATGCGTCCGCAGTGGAACTTTGTCGCTACAGGCAAGTAGGCACCCTTGCCATAACGTATAATTGACGGCGTCTCTGATGCAGTGCAATCAGATATCGATGATAGAAATATATCGTCGTCACGCCAAACTGTTTTGAAGAATAAGCTTCAAGATCGAGTGAAGATTATAAAGACAGAATCCGATGACGCTCTCATCCCGTTCGAGAAGCTCAATGTTGACAGGTATGGTCCGGCCCCTTCAAATTACAGCCCATACGTTCTCAGCACTTCGAGTATATGAATCTTTGTCTTGCCTCTCCTAGCACATACGACCATAGGGTGTGGAAAACAGGGCTTCCCGTCCGCTCAGCCGTACTTAAGCCACACGCCGGCCGGTTAGTAGTTGGGTGGGTGACCACCAGCGAATCCCGTCTGTTGTATGTTTTTTAATATTTTTTTTGAATATTAAATCAATTCATTTACTTTTTGAGTCAAAAGAACCTTGCAGGACCTTATGTTACGTTGTTGACTGGATATCAGATTGGACTTTGTTATGTGCAATCCGCCCTTCTACGAATCCGAAGACGAACTCATCTCCTCAGCGACGGCCAAATCAAGACCTCCATTTTCAGTCAGACTCACCCAACTCATACAAAAGAAAGGCACTGACTGACCCATTCGTTATAGGCATGCACGGGTGCAGCAGTCGAGATGATAACTCCAGGTGGCGAGGTTGCGTTTGTTTCAGCTATAGTAACCCAGTCTGTAGCTCTCAAGATGCGAGTCCTCTGGTTTACAAGTATGCTTGGTAAACTGTCCAGTGTGTCGGTTATCGTGCAGAAACTCCTTGACATTGGCATCAAGAATTGGGCTGTGACAGAATTCGTGCAGGGCAAGGGAACTCGTCGCTGGGCTGTGGGGTGGAGCTTCTCAGATTGGCGACCACGGAGTGTACGTTAGCTGCAGGTCTCTCCTATATTTTCATGATTGACTGATTGACTGATACATCATATAACGGACAGGATGCGAGCAGAGGAATCACGACACTCTCTAAGAACCTCCTTCCATTCCCGTCACATTACAATTGCGATATTTTAGGGAAACCAGACGGCTCATTAAAACAAGTTATGGGCAATATCAACAAGGAATTCTCCTCACTCAGATACTTCTGCTATTCCTGGACATCTAGACAGTCCTGCATCGGCTACGCAAGGGAGGATGTATGGTCGAGAAAGGCACGGCGTAAATTTGCCAGGGAGCAGGAGAAGGAACAGGGACGACAAAGCGACAAAATGCAGTGCAGCAACGATGATGGGATATCGCAAACGGAGGATATCATAGAGGACGCTGCATTGGGATTTCGAATTGACCTGTCACTTCAAGCTGATGACAGTGTTAGCGTGGTTATCCGCTGGCTCAAAGGAATAGACCAGGTGCTATTCGAGAGCTTTTGTGGCATGGTCAAGAGGAAGGTCACGGAAGAGATAGAAGCATGACAGAAGGAATTACACAGAATCTTTAATCCAGCAGTTGCTACCTTAGGTATGTGTAGAATGTGATTGGTCAATTCCAGTGATGGCACACGTGCAGACCCACTTTCTGCTGCCTGAGGCTTCCAACAGCTCTGAGCGTCCGCCTATGACGTAACTACAGGTTCCCAGTCCAGATACATGTGACCTGCTCCTTCTTTCTTCTTTCTCTTCCTTCTTTCTCTTCTTCCTCTCTAGAACTTCAACGTCCGATCAACAAAGCTTCCTGTCTGATCTCCTGCGTGATCTCCTTTACTATATGTATGTTTGTCTTCCCTACGCCTCTCTCCCTCCAGTCATTCTATCCCTGTTTCTACTAAGATTGGGTGGCCGTACAACTACTTCAGACGACAAACCAGACTATATTCTGACCAGCCGGAATTAGAGACATTCTTTTCGACAATCGACAATAAACATATCATAATGTCGTATGCTCAAGCTGTCGCCAGTGGTCCTTCTCAACCACCACATGAGGTAAGTTGGCCATTGCCAGTGTGCAAGTGTTTTGCTAACAATGATGTCTAGGCGTAAGTAGTTTATTTAATATATCTCCCATGGCCTAAGCCCGACAGAAGCTTACATTTGCAAAAATAAAAGTCGTGCTCCAGCTCCACGGCAGGTCGAGAAGACCGAACCCGTCAGTACCGCCTCCTTAGTTGATGTGGACGCACCTTCTGTCCAATCCGTGAGTCCCGACTTCCTCGACCAAGAAGTCAAAACGATCACACAAGCCGAGCGTCTGGAACGAGAAGCCGAGCAGGCGGTTGCCCGAGAACAGGCCGCTTCTAGCGGGAAGAAAGGAAAGGCGAAGAAACCACGAGGCTTTAGTGAAAATGCACAGAACCCAGTGTACTTGGGTAATGCCTTCATTATTACTGCTCTTAGTGCCGGTCTCGGATATGGAGCGTACCGAAAGCATATCGAAGGAAAACTTTCCTGGGAGGCTGCTGGCCTCTGGGCTGGTGCTGTGGGACTGTTTGCTGGCGCAGACTACTTTGTTAGCAAGTAAGTGTCATCCAAGCTCGTGTGGGTAGATTCAAGATTGGATGTGATGTTAACAGATCTATCCGTGGTATAGGTGGCTGCTTCAGAACAAATATCCTAAGAAGGACTAAGGATGCCTCTATGCATTCCGAAGGTGGCTTTTTCTTAGTTTGATTCCCACAGAAAGGACGATTATGGTCGTTACATTCGACTCGTGTCTTTCAATCTCTGTTGGTTTGTCGGTCTGATACTCTCATCTCATTTTATGGGTGATTTTGACGAGAACTGGAGTTGGCTGGTTGGATAGCGTTTATCCTCGCTACTTTGCTGCAATCGCATGTCCGGGGATGTTTCTGTAGATAGTTAGTCGTGACCGTCACATGAATGGACTGTCTTGATGTTGTAGTATACTTTTCTCCAGTAATGTCAAAAAACACCTGTTTGCTGTCGTTGAGTCCTTAAGCACGCATAAAGATTTACACAAGACGTCGCTGTGAAGGCGGTGAATGGCGTCATTATTTTTGAAGATGTGTCCTTGGGTTGAGTATTTACTCAAGGTTAACTACTGGCCAGTTAATAATTAACGTACAGCGAATGATGAGAAAAATCTCGTGATGATACACGAGGGCTGGATCCAAGACTTTATTTTTTCCTTTTATTTTTCTACCTTCAATAGTGACTGCTTGTCATAAGCAGTAGTTATTCGTTGTTTTGATATATATCTCTACGTGCACGAACCTTGGTTGGTTGCATTTCAGACGGAAATGGTATGTCGCTGCGTTCATACTTTGCTTTTTGCAGGTTTCTAATATGATGTTTAGAACGCTCTTTTCAACTCTGCTTTGAAGCAGTCTACGGCGATACGCCATGATCTCGACACATTCGCCGAATCCCCGAGTACATCATCGCCAGCACTACAAGGTGAGCGCGAGAGAGGTGGAGTGATAGCATGAAAGGAGCATCTACGGGGCATCTTGCTTATTTATTTGGTGACATAGGACAGATATCCGCATCGCTGGCCTCCTTTTCGCGCACGATAGACGACTACGCAGCGCTCGCCAAGAGCGAGCTTATACCGGAAAAGAAAGAGAAAGCGATTGAGCGCGAAAAGTCGTTTCGCACGGCATTGGCGGATTTTCGTCAGCTGTTTGAGCGTCTGCGTAAAGAACGAGAGGATACGGTGAGGAGTCCTCAGCCTTGCGCCTGAGCGGAAAAGATTACGTGCTTCTAACAATATCTACATAGATCTCGATGACAAACCGCAGCGAGCTTTTTGGCCGTCGGCCACACCATGCTGCCACCCCGGAAAATCCGTATGCAGACCATGCTCTCCCTCGATCATCTGCGTTTGGGTCGGGGAATGCCTCGGGTTCAGCCGGCGGGCTGAGTTTCGGCGCTGGTCCTGGGAACTACGATCGCGAGACGCATGCTCTACGAGAGCAATCGTTCTTCGCTCAGACTAATACGCAACTGGACGAATTTCTCGACCGCGGCCGGGCGGTCCTCCACGACCTGGGCCAGCAGCGGGATGTTCTGAAGAACACGCAGCGTAGATTATACAGCGTCGGCAACACGCTGGGCATCAGCGGTGACACCATCCGGAGAGTAGAGCGGCGAGCCAAAGAAGACAAATGGATATTCTGGGGCGGCGTGGTGGTGTTTTTCGTGTTCTGCTGGCTGGTGATACACTTTCTGAGGTGAGGAGAATTGGGTTACCGCGTATTCTTGATTTCTTTGTAGCGTTTTAGCCGGCGTTTTCAGGACGAGCGTTCAATTGAGCAGTCTTATATAAATTGGTAGAGTACTGTCCGTCGTGGTGTAGAGTCTGGACTCTGTAGAGGTAGAGGTAGACAGTTTGTCTCACCGGCAAAGGCGGCTTGGCTGCGGTGGGCCTCGGCGGAGACGCCGGCTGAACGGGGAAAGCGTCAACCACGTACGTAGTTGACTTAACTTTACCTCAACTCAGCTTTTTCCATCCGCGATCTTCTCTTCTTCTCTTCTCAGCAAATAATCTACGCTATACCCCTTCCTTTTCTCACACTATACTCATAATAGAACCGCCATCATGTTCGCTGCTCGTCAGTCGTTCGGTGTCTTCCAGAAGCGGGCTTTCTCCGCCTCTGCTCGCCAGGTGCGCTCTTTTCTCCAGCTTCTGTCTTTAATTTAATACTCTCTATCCGATTGATCTTTCATCAATTGACTTTCCATTGATCTATGACAGGCCTCCAAGGTCACCGTCCTCGGTGCTGCCGGCGGTATTGGCCAGCCTTTGTCTCTGTTGATGAAGCTCAACCCTCGCGTCACCCAGCTCGCTCTGTACGATATCCGCGGAGGTCCTGGTGAGTTGCTATCATCTGTTTGCATCTTTGCATCCCGGCGAGCGAACTTCAGTTGATATGGTAATAGGTGTCGCCGCTGATCTCAGCCACATCAACACCAACAGCACCGTCACTGGCTACGAACCTACTGCTGCCGGATTGAAGGAGGCCCTCACTGGATCTGAAATTGTCCTCATCCCTGCCGGTGTTCCTCGCAAGCCTGGCATGACCCGTGATGGTACGATATACACCGTACAATTAGCTGGGAAAATACCCCATACTAACTCCTCTCTCTAGACCTTTTCAATACCAATGCTTCCATTGTCCGCGATCTCGCCAAGGCCGCTGCTGATGCTGCTCCTAACGCCAAGATTCTCGTCATCTCCAACCCTGTACGTTCATGTCCTATCTACATGCATACAATTGCAGAGCGCTGATTGAATATAGGTCAACTCCACTGTCCCCATTGTCGCCGAGGTCTTCAAGTCCAAGGGTGTCTACAATCCAAAGCGCCTGTTCGGTGTCACCACCCTTGACGTCGTCCGTGCTTCCCGCTTCATCTCTCAAGTTAAGAGCACCGACCCGGCCAACGAGGCAGTCCCCGTTGTCGGAGGCCACTCTGGCGTGACCATTGTCCCTCTTCTGTCTCAGTCCAACCATGCCGATATCGAAGGCGAGGCCCGTGACGCTCTTGTCAACCGCATCCAGTTCGGTGGTGACGAGGTTGTCAAGGCCAAGGACGGTGCCGGTTCTGCTACTCTCTCCATGGCTTTCGCTGGTGCCCGCTTCGCCGAGTCCCTCCTCAAGGCTGCCCAGGGCGTCAAGGGTGTTATTGAGCCTACTTTCGTCGACAGCCCTCTCTACAAGGACCAGGGCATTGACTTCTTCGCTTCCCGCGTTGAGCTCGGCCCTGAGGGTGTCGAGAAGATTCTTCCCGTTGGCAAAGTCAATGCTTACGAGGAGAAGCTCCTTGAGGCATGCCTTGGTGACTTGAAGAAGAACATCAAGAAGGGTGTTGACTTTGTTGCCCAGAACCCTTAAACAGGCAACATTCAAGAAAAGAACGAGCGAGAAATGAATTGATTGGTATGTAGTGATGAAGAGCTGCATACTCTATCCAATAGGTTCTCTTCCTTTCATCGTTCAATAGGTAGCAGTCTAGATCTGTGTTTAGCCTGGTATATTTATTTTGTAAAACAGAAACAATGCTATTTCCTTTGTCACGCAACAGCAGCTCGTAGAACCATTCGTAGTCATCATCCTATGTCTCTATAACACCCTAATTCGCAAGGAAACAGTACAATCTAACTTAGCATAGCTAAACATTCTGGTATTTTAATATGTTTTTTTAGTAAACACCAGCCTAGGGCAGATATCTAGTATGAAAGGAAAAAGAGAGGTATTTTCTTTTCGTGGTACGTGCACTAAAAAGACAGAATCGAGCAGCATGGACTGAATTCAGCACTACCTAGGGAATAATAGATCAAATCAAATCGCTCGGTTAATTAAAGATTTATTTGCCGTATCGTCATCATTTCATTATTCATGATCGCGACATGTGCATGAGATGAGTGAGGTGAATGGAGATTGGGAATAAAAAACAGGCCAATGTGGAAAATGAAGTGCCAAAAAAATGAAAAGGAAATGTGGAGAGAAGAGATAGAGAGAGAAAGAGAGAGAGAGGCAAAGGAAACAAAAAATGGAAATAAGAGAAAGGGAAGAATTCAAGTGTAGCTTCTCATTGCATCCAAATATCCCGTTCCACCCCGGAGATCTTGATCGAATGTTTCGGCGACTTCAAGGACACGCTTGATATGCGACATGGAGAGGGCGGCCTTTTCGTTGACTGCCAGTGCTTGTGCGGTTCGGACGGAGTTTTTGATCTATTTTATAGTCAGTATTACTGTCTAAAGTGGAAGAAAAAGGAAGAGAGTGAACTAAACATACCTGTCGTCCATTCAGGTTGTGACGCGCAAGGGCGTCAAGATCCTTGTCGGTAAAAGTAGATGTTTCAACTCCATCGATTGCTTTGACTTTCTCCAAGAACATCTTCCAAATACTCCGTTTCGCCTTGGTGGTCAGGTCGCCGTAACGCAGTGCAATGTGGATGCGAGACTGGAACGCATCGTCGAAGGTCTCCACGCGGTTCGTGGTCAGGAACAGGATTCCCTGGAAGTATTCGAGCAGACGGAGAAAGATGCTCACGAGCGCGTTGCGGTGGATATCCTGAATAGTGCGCTTTTCTAGGAACACGTCGGCTTCATCTAGGAGTAATACGGCGCCCCAGGAATGTGCTATGTCAAGGATCTTGTTGAGTTCCCCCTCGAGGGTGCGTGAGTCTGTCCCCAATTCACCTACACTGACCATGTAGAGAGGTCGTTTGAGGAGCTCCGCGATTCCTTCGGCAGTCAATGTCTTGCCCGTTCCTGGTGGTCCGTGTAGGACTGCCACGAGGCCCTTGCCTTTGCCTTGGATGACATCGTCGATGTTTTGCGCGGCGTTGAAGGTGTGAGATTCAACCAACGCTTTCACAATTGATTTTTGGTTGTCTGGCAGTACCAAGGACTCAAATGCACCCTCATTCCACTCGATTTCCTTCACGCCAGACACGCTGAATTCAAGCCACAGTTTCTCGCTGAAGGCGAACCCCAATACCACGGGGCTAGCAACCAAGAGGTCTTCTTCGGTGAATTCTGGCTCTGCTGACGCCTTGCCGTCGTCGTCGTTGTTGTTGTTGTTGTTGTCAATCGAGTCAAGGCTTTCCTTGTTGGGTATTTCCACGCCATTTTCATCATATTCGATCTCAACCACGTGGGCCTTTCCTTTCTTGTCCCGGACTATTTTGAACTTGGGACGCGGAGGTTCGGAATCGTTGTTGCTATCATGATGTCCCTCGTCGTCAGATGATGATCCTCCGCAACAGCATTCCTCGCTGTCTGCGTCGGAGTCCGGGTCGAAAGCATCAGGATCTTTGGGTCTGACAGTGCTGATTGGGTAGTTGGGGTTGATGCGGCGGTGGAGGGCAGGATCTATCATGACTCGTCCATTGATGTTGACTTTGATAATAGAGTGCTTTTTCTTGAAGAATGCCATGCCCTTGTGAAAGCGGTAGTTCATGCCGCGCAAAGCAACGAAATGCTTCCCGCGTTCGATAAGTTTGGCTTTCAAGTTTTCTGCATCACGGTGATATTTCAACGGATAGCATGCCAAACTAGTGATCTTGCGGGCTCCTTTGAAAGAGTCGACATCTGCGGCCATAGAACCCATGCCAAATGTTTTTCCATCGTACTCAAGGTATTTCCCCTCGATCACGTACCATGTTCCTTTCATGAATGACGATTCTTTGGAGGCATATTCAATCTTGAATGCCCGTGGCTCGTCAGTATGGCCGTACGTCGGGGTGTACGCAATAGTGTTAGGCTTGAACAGAGCCCAGAGGAGATCAAAGGTGATCATGTTGGACGCAAGCAGGGGATAGAGTGTCTTCTTCGTCTCTGCATAGTCGGTATCAAGGTACTTGATTAGGATTTTGAGGTGGGCAACCTTGGTTGCAGCCAATTTCCGCGCCTTTTTCTTCTTCTCAGTCTTGACAAGCTTCTTCAGCGCCTTCATATGAGAGCGAGTCTCTTCCAGGTACAAGAAGAGCATATTTGGGTCAATGACAGGAGTTTCTGCTACTAAGCTCACTCCTTTAACGCCATCCATGACTGTGGCCAAGGCATCCCTCAGGGGTTTACTCTTGATATCCACCCATGTGTCCATGTACTTGTTCTCCCAGTCGAATTTGCGGCGCACAGTGAAAATGTATTGATCGAATTCGTCAGCATCCGGGTCGTCCATGGTCTCTCGGAGTTTGAAGTTGTGGATTGTACTGTCCCAGACTGTTTTGTAATTTTTTTCATAGTACGTAGTTAGCTCGAAAGCAAATCATCATTTCTTATATCCCGCGTTTTCGGTTAGACTTGGACTTACGTTCATCAACCCGCTTGAAGGCAACCTTGGAAGCCCGTTTAGATTTCGCCTTCCTGCTTCTGTCTCCCTTGCCCCTTGAACGACGAGATCCTTCCTGTAATAGTCTAAGATTAGCCAAGTGCCTACGCAATGTGAGTTGTTTCGAGTCAGGTACATCTTCCTCATCCTCATCGTCGGGCAGATATTTCTCAGCCAACTTCTTCACTTTGCGGCTCTGCTTCACCATCTTGGCGAGCTGCTGTTTCATGGCTTTCTGGTCTGCCAGTTGATCCTCGTCGCCGCTCGTCGTGGCGGTGGTAGTCGTCATCTCTGAATCAGAAGACTCTTCGACCTTGCTACTGCGGTGGCGTCTCTTCTTCTTGGACTTCTTGGACTTCTTCAACTTCTTGGATTTGTTGCGTTTCCGCCTGTGTCTGTCCTGCTCGCTCTCACTGTCGCCTGATTCTGACTCGGAGTCTGTTGTGGAGTCCTCAGATTCAGCTGAGCTTGATGACTCTGCATCGGAAGACGACGACGAAGACGATGAAGAAGACGATGTTGTATCCTCTTCGTCAGACGACGGTTCGACCTTGAATTTTGTATGCTTCTTCTTATTCTTCTTCGTTGTCGTCGGCTTGCTTCTCTTACCAGAAGCCTTCTTTGTAGACGGGAGATGTTTGTGATTTTTGCACTTTGATTTCTTGCTCTCACTCTTAGCTGCTGCTTGTGGGCTCTTGGCTGTGTCTTCCTTGGGTGTTGTTCCTGGTGCTGTGGAGTCTACATCATTTTTGCTGGTCGCTGTGGATGCAACAGCCACTGTAGAAGTAGCAGTTGAGTCAGTTGAACCAAGGGGTTCATTTTCATCTGCAGGGGTTTGCTGCTGCTGCTCTTGATGGTCTTGCTGTTCCTGACGGTCTGTTACAGGAGGCTCTGCCATGTTCGAAGCAATAACGTCTTTGTGCTGTTCTAGGCGGTGGTGGTGATGAGACTCATCAATATTCTGAGAAGGAGTCTCTGACGATGGCGTGAAGAATAGAGTCGGCGTAGTGCTAGGACTAGATGCAGATGCAGTTCTCTCTTGAGACTGCATTGGAGTGGCTAGCAAAGGGCAAAGGTAAATAAGAGGACAACACACAATTCACTGCTCCCTTCTACTATTAAGTGAGCAGAAAGAGCAGTATCGTGTTTTGCAAAGTCAGTGACGGGGGGGAAAAAGATAGAAAGAAGCTTGCTGTGGCAAAAAAGAAATCCTTGTCCAAGCTGGAGAGCAGGGCGCCAGGAAATGAAGTGGATGGGCACAGCACAAAGAAAAACGAGGCAAACAGCAATCAGGTTGCACAAGTGAGTTGTTCTAGATTCCTCAGGCAGATCATGCAGGCGGTGAGGAGAGCTGGAGAAGGTGAGAGCCTGTGAGGTCTCTGGAGTGAAGTGAGGTGAGGCAACCAGCAGCAGCCAGTCAGGCAAAGCGAAGCAATATGTATGTATGTGTATGTACTAGTTAGTAGCCGAGACAGAGGACAGAGGACGGGTATTTATGAAGCCAGACAGGACTAGGCAGCCGCGGGCCGTTGGAGTTAGTCGCTGCATTAAAAATGAAGGATGAGGAGAAGAGAGAGATGTTGGGATGCTGCCTGCTGAGTTGGCGCTGGCTGCCTGGATTACATAGCCTTAAAGCTAAGGCTCCATGCAGCCTCCAAAGCCAGCCCTAAGCTTCTCCATATCCATACTCCAGAGCTAGGTGTATTTAACTATATAGTATACATACTTATTAGTTATTAACTTATTACATAGGCAACAAGCTAGACAATTCCTTTGTGATCGTCTCTGGCCTACCACTTGCTTGCATCGCGCCTGTCGAGTAGGGTAGTCTACGGCCGTCGATCAAAGTGATGCGGCACAAGCGACGAGGCGTTTTTTATCCTAATTTGTATGCAGAGTGATCGTTCTGTCTTTCTTTTCATTTCGTGAGCAATTATTTCTCTTACAGGCCGGCCAGCTAAGCAGCAGCTCATCAACAGGCTAGCTGAACTCGGGATTTGGCTACAGATGCGGCAGCGTCACCGACTTTTGTCGAATACGAGTGCAGGGCTTGCATGAACTAATTTTTTTTTTCTTCCTTTTTGTGAGGACAAATGATTGATTATGCCAGATGCTGACAAGTGGAAAATGGATGGTATATTTTTGTTTTACTCGTTCTGCTTTTCAAAAGGGGAATAGAGGAAAAGAAAGACCTTTTTATCTTTTCTGGTCAAAGTGATGCGAGGCTGAGTAAGGTTGACTCATGCTGCTTGCCCGATCTAATGAGCGTCGCCAATCAGAGGCCTTGATTGTATGGACGAATGTGATCTATCTAATTCTGTGAAATAGAACCTGAACAATGTCAGGCAACCTGCAGTGATGACAAGGACGTGCATATGTAGTGTATGTACAGCTCCATGGATGTTGGTGACATCAATCCTTAGGCCATGATCGGGTTAGGGATCACTCATACATACACAGCTAGTTACTTTATGTGTCGATTTCATTTCATCAGGCATGTTTCATATAATTGACATCGGGTATTCGTCGAACGTCAGCTTCAACGGCTTCAAATCATACCTAGGAAGGTAGGTTTCTGACAGCTATTCCTTTTGCCAGAACGTTAAGGGAGAAAAGAAAAGATGTGATTCCCCTTCCTGACATCTGCTCACATCACAATACACTAGTCATGCTCATGTTTCCGCCGGTCGACAAAGAATTGCCCCAGATCGCACTTCCATTTGTCAGTGTGGCCCGGTCACTATTGGTGTCATCAGTGCTGCGACGCGGCAGCATTACTGGCTTGACTTTGGTTCCAACAAAGCCCCTCCGGTCGCGTCCAGTACGGCCTCGCCCGAGCCAGTTGTGTTTCAGAGCTTTGGTCAACGTTTCAATCCGTTCTTGTGGCTCGTCGCCGCTTTGAATGCTAGCCAGTACGCTAAAGCACTGCAGCATGCGACCTACCGTATCTGTAATGACGTGAGACGAGTCCGCTGTTTGATTGTTCCGCAGGGTCTGCAGCTGGCGTTGTGAAGGCGACGTGAATGACTGGAAAATCAACTGGTCTGGGTTCGACGAGGTATTGGAAGTTGCACGACTGCGATTGACACTGGCGGAATCGGAAGAGTAGCTGCCTGCGATATTGAGCAGCGAGGACTGGGAGTTGAAGCTGCCGTATGTCGGATCTAAGGAGGATGCGGCCGTACCAGGTCGGCCACCGCTGTTGCTGCTGTTGGACGTAGAACTCAAAGCGCCGATGGTGGCATTGATAGTGTCGAGACTCAGGCGTGAAAATACCGCCTTGAGTCCCTCGTAGCGTTGCAAAACAACAGTGTCACGAAATGCGACTAGCACAATCGTTCGGACATCAAGCTCGTCGCCTATAGCACTTTCACCCGTGTCACTATTTGCAGGTAACGCACCCCAGAATTGTTTAGCGTCCCGGGCATTCATCACCGATCCGCGCCCTTTAAATTCAAGATCCAACGGGAGAAATACTGCCTGGATAAATGGTAAAATCGTCCCAAACGCCAACATCCAAATCTGCACCAGATGTGGGACTAGTTTCTCATCTGGAACGCCACTAATCGAATGGTTCAGTGCGGAAAATCCCGTACGCAGTAGGTCTCGTAGGTCTTCCACGATGGTGGGCATTTGCTTTTGCACACAAAGCTGGATATGTATGATAACCAGCTTGTTCAAATCCTCCACAGCGATGCGCACGTCGCCCCCATCAAATACAACCAGTAGTTTAGCCTTGAGAAAATCCCAGACATCTTCTGCGGCCATGTTATGTAGGCCAAATCCTTGAAGCATTTCTTTAACACTGTCGTTATTAATTGCATTCCCAGAACTGCCCAGCGATGAGGCACCGTAAGATATCACTGAGCCGTTGGCGCCAGCACCAGTTACAAGAGGCCACTCTGCATCAGCATCTTCTCTTCTCTTCTCTCGCAGGGCCCGGCCGCCGTGGAGAAGATCTAACCCTGATTTTGGAAATCCCGATGACGACGGTCCCGGAGATGATGGTGCAAAACTGTAAAGAGACTGTGGAGCATTCGGGTCTAGAGGTTTCGAGTTGCTAGAAGCGGATGACAACGCCAGGTTACGATGCTCGTCTTTGAGTTTCAACTTTTGGCGAGAAAGGAAGTGGTGTTTGTGGATCTTGTCTTTGTCCTTTTCCTTTTCCTTTTCCTTTTCCTTCTCCTTTTGACCCTCAACTTTGTCGAGCGGCACCACTGTGCTGGCCGACGCATTGGAGAGGTTGTACATAGAGGAATTGTTGGAGCTCACCTCCGTTAGGTTTGTCGTAGACGCGCTGACCATCCTGGACAGTCCACTTGAGCTACCAAATCCCCCTTTACTAGGAGATGGTAGACCTTTGCCTATCCAGTCTTTATCTCTAGATATACCGATATGTTTGGGTTTGGAGAACAGCTTCATCTTGGACTTTTCCGTCTTTTGTTTTTGATCCCCTAACTCCGGCACTGCTGATTGCCGGGGAAATGCGATATTAGCAGCCGTCGTAGCCGCAGCCACACGCGAGCCAACAAGCCCATTCTGGTAAGTAGAGCCAGAAAATCCGCCTGCTCCAGCCGTTGTGGTATGAGTTACCAACTGAGCTGGAGGAGGCGAATCTCGGCTGACCTTCCGGTTCTTCGGTCCATCCTCGATGGGAACTGTCTGAGATCGATGCCGCGTGTGCTGTTGGGTAGATTGCATAGCCGCCTGAGCAGCGATCTGAGACGCGGACAGGGCTGTCATGGCTGTGGTATGATCGGAGAGACTCGCTGTAGGTAGTGAGGGTTCAAAGAAGCCTTGTGAATGCTGCCGTGGCCGATGTCTGTGCAGTTCCTGCTGCAGGCCCCGTGGAGAGGGTCTTCTAGACACTGGATCGTTCGGCAGCCTCAGAGATGCGCCGCCGGGAGGCCGCGATGTAGAAGGAGACGGCAGAGAAACGTTGCTGCTGTTTGCGCCGGAGCTAATCGCGCCGATTGAGGAGGTTCGAGGAGGATGGGGAGAAGCGGTATTGAGAGCGTGGAGAGGACCTTTGGGCCGGGTAAGCGTCGTTACCCGCGATGACACAGACGAAGCATCGCTGTCAGACGAGCCGGGACGGTCGGTTTGAGGCCTTTGATGGCGGGCTTTATCAGCCCGAGAATCAGGGCGGCTCACGGGCGACCGATGCATTGTCAAGCACCAGAAGCAGCACCCAGGCAGCCACCATGCGGACGATCACTTCTACTAGCACGGCATGCTCAACGGGGCATCCACCTGCAATCAGCACAGACAGTGGTCAAAGAGACAGGTCCTCGAGGCCATAGCATAATAGTATAAAATAAGCCGAATTCACAAGTCAAAATGAAGCGCTTTGACTTGGCTTGGCGAGAGTGTTGGTTCAATCTGTCGGGGTTGCGAGATTGAGGCAAAGTGCCAAAGTCCGGGATACGTCGGGGCTGCCTGGGAGCCTGGGAGCCTGAAGCCTAACTAGTTAGTTAACTTAAGGCTGAAACAGTTTACATAATACGTCACGCCTGTTTGGGTTTAACTAGCGTCCTTCCCTCAGTTCCAACTTCCAAGTTCCAACTTCACAACGTCAACTTACCTGAAGTATTCAACATCGACACTGAACTGTGCAAATCACTAGGACGACATAACACTGAAAACACCAACTTACTAACCAGAGACCCATCTATTCATACATCCCGACAATGACGACCACAACCAGCCACAAGCAGACAATATCTGCGTCATACTCTTCCCCGCGTCCACCCACGTCGCAGATCTTCCGACATAACATTGCTACGGTTCTAGACCAGGAAGGTTCCGTGGCAAACAAAAAGGCGTACTTAGCTGAGCTTCGCGGCCTGGTTACCTTGGTGCAGGCAGAAATCAACGTTTTTCTCACCGAGAGAATGCAGGAGGATAAGCAAAGGGAAGGGGGCGGCAGCAAGGATGCAGAACAAGAAGCAAAGGAGGAACAGAATTATGGCGAGGAAAATGTCGACGACGACGATGATGATGATGCTTAGGGTGTGGGGCACAGCAAAGCTTGAAAAAGTCATGAAGCATACCGATCGCCGCGAGTTGGGATGAGAAATGCATGCTATATATTTATACATTCATACTCGAAGTACGGATATAATCGACATCTACCTAACTAAACAACTCCACTTCGCTTTGGGTATCATCGGTGCAACGAAAGCAGGCCTAATCTCGATCGTTGGAAAAGAAAGTCAATGAACATGCATAAATGGCATAAAACGAGAGAGAAAAGAAACGAAAAAAGAAATGCCGCCAATAATAAGATCCCTTCAAATGGCATAAATTTCCGATGAGATGCAATTGCCAAGGATAAACTTCTACTTCGTCGACTTCAAACGATTTGCACAACCCAGGTGAACGACATTGTTACTAGAATCAGCATTAGCTACAGCTCTCGTCTCAAATCGGGATGATAAGTCCGGGGAGAAGACATACTCTGGGAACACACTGATAACGCTACCGCCCAACCTCTTATAGCAAATATTGCAGGCGCGCTCTTCGGTAATTGTGACATGTCGACTGCGGGCTCTGTTACCATCGGCAAGGCCTTCTCCGACCAGAAGCTGAGCTTGCGTCTTAATATTCTGCGTCTTTTGCAAATTGGCTACGACACGGGCCTCGTTCATGATTGAGTTGGCAGCACGGATGCGGTTGCGGAAGTAGAACTCGAGTTCTCGCACGGCGATATCCTTCGGGATGAGGTCGAGTGTGGAGTTTGCCGGCAGCCGCGCGCCGTGCTTAGCTAGTATGTCCAAGGCGGGGCCATACTGCGCCTTGTAGCCATGTGGAGGAGAAAGATAGAGAGATAGCAATGTGAGATAGATTGTGGGTTTGGCGTTGTCAGCGTCGGTGGGTGCCAGCCGCTGAGATGGAGCGACCTCGGCTGTGGTCGTTTCTTCGGTGATGTGAATGTGATTGCAGTATCTAGCATGATGAGAAAGTCGGTTAAAAATTATTAATTTTGGGAGGAAGGGAAAAAAAAAATAACTTACTCCTCGGCTTTCCCATGCTCCCCCAATTTAAAAACATATATCTCCAACGCCTGTCGATGCTGTCCCATCTTACTCAACACTATTGCCCTAACCTCGTAGTAATCGGAATCCTCTCGCGGAAGAAGATTTAGCATCTTGGCTGGAGAATATTGAGGACTAGATTTTAGGAAGTCCAAGAATTTCGCCTTCCACGAAAGATAGATATCATCGTTGTCGACGTCCCTTTTCCCTTCTTTCTTGGCATTGGTCTTGTAATTCTGTAACCGTTCCAAATAGAGCTGTAGTAGCATCTGATGCAGGTCGGGGCTCAAATCATTCAACTCGTCAATCACATGTTCCAGATAGCGAATTGCAAGGGCAGCGTCAATCTTTTCAAGAAACTCAACGACTCGATGTCGAGGAAGCGTCTCGGCGTTTTCAGTGTCGGCCAAGAAAATATCCATGCCGAGCTCGGGGTCTTCGCGTATAGGCCATTCTGCAAACTCAAGAATGAGGTCAATATACTCTGGCGATAGATGTTGCAGATAAGCGACAGTTCGTTTTGGTCCCTGAAGTAGGGCTGCCGCGGGGTTCTCCGCTTCGTCTTCGTCTTCTACCTCTGACTGGCCGAATTTGAGGAGGAGTTCCAATGCTCGGCGATGCATCTTTTTGCCGTAGTAGAAATCGATCAGCTCGGTGTCGCGGCCGTTTTCTTCCAGTTTTTCCATGACCACGTCAGGGTCACAGAAATTGGCGATTCGAAACAGAGAGCCCGCTAGAGAAGGCGTGGCGTACATGTGCGCTCTGAATAGTGTCGTATCGACCAATTTGGCATTCTCGCGTAGTCGTTCCCCGAATTCGACGCTGTCGACGTTTTGGGATAAGCCCAGCAACATGAGTACTGATTCTTGGAACTCGTCGTTCGCACCATCATGTTGCAGGGATTCAATGCGTAATGTGCCATCTGCATTGAGGAATCGTTGAAACCGGCGCCTGACGTCTGCTAGATAACCCTGAAGCTCGCGCACTGCTATTTTAAGATCTTTTCCTTCTATAATCAAAGACGTTAGAGACACGAACAATCTAAATAATTAGACAGCGATACATACCCAATCGTTTGTTTGTGTCCCAATTCTCACTGGACTTCCCCCTAACACTGCCATCATCGCTCCCTTCCTCTCCCCTAGGGCGAAGGAAGGAAGTTAGAGAGGGCGCGTACGCAGAAGCTTTCGCAGGCGACGCAGTATCTAAAACCGGCCCATCCGTCTGTGCATGTATTCCACTCTGCCGCTTTGGCGTCGCGGGGGCTTCTTCCTCGGTTGATTGTTCCGAGTCTTCCTCAAAGGACGACAAGTCCCCAGCGATGACCTTCGGATATAGCCTTATAACAATTTCCGGGGGTGCAGAGACTGCTGCAAAGAGGTCAAGAGCTTCGCGGTATTTCCGAGAATTAAATAACTTCTGAGCCTTTTGTAAACGAGCTTCACGTAATCGGCCTGCTTTATCTGTCAAAAGCGCATCCTCAAGCATGGTAGTGAGACTAATCGCCTCGTCTAGATGCCCATTTTCAACTAGAGCATCAATCTGATTGTCATAGCTCAAAGCCTCCATTCTCCAAATAACCCTATCGCTAGCTACTAGAAAGCCCTTCCCAGCATGCGCCAGGCTGATATTCGGTTGCGGCATATGAAGCAGACTAGCAGAAGGTAAAGATATGGACTGAAGGAGAGATAATGTATCGGGATTTCGAACTTCCAATGTACCTTTAGAGGGCTCCTGCAGCGCTAGCAGGTACGGGTATGAGTATCCAAGGGCATCGGGGGCGGTATTCCACGGGATCTGTCGTTTCCCCAACGATTTGCCATCAGTGTCAATGAAATGTGTGTTGACATCCTTTGCAAGCAAGACTTGTCCTTCATTTAGACGTGTCGCTAGAGGCTTTGGCACCATCCCTCCCATCCCAATGTAGCTCATGCTAACAACTCCAACGCCTCCCAGTCTACTCGATTCCTGGCCGGGACCACCGCCAATACTTCCCGGTCCGACAATATCACTTGTTTCCATCTTTTCAATGTCGACCAAAACATAGTTCGAGCTTAGGCCTGCTATTAGCCGTGTTCCCGATATCCATGTCAACGTCTTGATTCCGCTAACGAGGGTGATCTCGGTTACGTCGGGGCTTAGTTCCATGTCCTGCCATGTCCAGAGGAGGATCTTGCGTTTCACAGCAACAGCTAGGCGTGAAACGATCGACGGCAGATCGGTCTCAACATCATTGACGACATTCGAAGTCACCGCAAACGTGCTCGCTCCTTTGCTTTTGGCCAGTTGCTCCTGTAGTTCGTAGCTTTGCAGATCGTGCAAAGAGACGTAACCACCAGCTAGTACGACCAAGATATTTGCTTCTTTGATAAAAGCGAGTTGTTCTATTTTATAACGAGTAAACTTGTCCTGTTCGCGTAGAAGTTCGGTCGAGGTTACGGCAGTTGCAGTTTCCGGACGACTATCATCATCATCCGCATCGTCACCTTTGGCGGCGCTTTCTGGCGCATGGCCACTCCTCCTATCGTTTGCGACTGGCACTGCTTCATTTATCCTGTACACCCTGAGGTTCCCATTGTTCAGCCCGACGAGTAGACGGTCGCCGTACGCGAGAATGGATTCGATTTTGGATTTGTCGCGTTGCTTGAGTTCGACGAGCGGTCGCGGCTTAAAGGCGGACAACATGGTTAGGAGGGTTGAGGTGTGACCCCTTGAATTCTTAAGTCAATAGATCAATCATGTCTATGAGATGATGGCCATTTCCAGAGCTTGCTGGCGGTCGCTCACAATCATACTGTTATTGCTAGTGTAAGACTGTAGGTTGCTATGCGATTGCGGAGACTCAACACCAAATACCTAGGTACGTCATGTGACCAGACTGCGTATTGCTACAGCTGCTGAAGTTCAACAGAAAAAGACCAGATTCAGACTAGCTTTTAAATCCATATGGTTTATATTCTACATGCGAAGCTTAATTGGTGTCATGTATAAAGATACCTAAGTACCTAGGTAACAGGTCTAGAGGTTGGGTAAATATATGCATATATATATTTTTTATTATTCAGATTCCAGATACAAAGCTGCAGCATGAAGCTACTCATGCCAAGCGCTATATCAACAATGCAAATGGAAGTCCTAGTGCCTGATATATGTACCTAGTATGTGCATTGTACAGCCCAACGCCACGCCATGCCATTGCTGGACAGGGAGATGTCGCAGTTCGAGTGGAGAGAAAAGTAAAATCAAAGACTTGGCTTTCTGTCAGTCAATCCTTGTGAAGCATCAGAAACTCAGATCAGTGTCCCGACTGTGCCCCCTCTGTCGGCTCTTGATGCTTGGCCGAGGTTCCCTTGCCCCGCCACGTAGATACGGCTGGAATATTCGCCTTGAAGCGTTTCTCTTCCGTACCGAATGCCCTAGGCGTTAGTTTAATCAACGTGTGCAGCGGGACTTCCATCCATGGGCTCTGTTCTTGGGACATATTGTGAAAATAGGCGTAAATGCATCTCAATACCGCCTGGTGGGTGACAATCATGATGTTTTCACTGCGTTCCAGTTCCATAATAATAGGCTCTAACCGAATGACGACGTCACGATATGACTCTCCGCCTCGGTACCGGTAGTTATATTTGTCTTCGTCTCGTGCAGCAAAGTCCTCCGGGTATCTCTCGGCAATTTCTTCGTATGTCAGCCCGTCACATACGCCGGAGTCAAGTTCATCAAGCGCTTTCCATTCGAGCTTATCATAGCCTGTCTCTGCAGCAAGGTGTCGTGCTGTCTGTATGGTACGCTTCAAAGTTGACGTCCATATGGTTAGTTTGGCGCCGCGGGGGACGCCGGACTGCTTCAGTAGGCCAGGGAGCGAGCGAGCATAAGCTTCTCCACGGGTAGAAATGTCGGAATCCCCGCCAATCTTTCCCATTAAATTGTATTCTGACTCTCCGTGCTATTGAACAGGTCAGTCATCTGACAGAGTAAACAAAACAAAAGGATCAACGTACCCGAGATAGCCAGATAGACCGAGGTTTTATATGGAGATTTTGAATATAATAGACCAGTCTACTTGATAGGTAGTCCTTGATCTGGTTTATAATGACGGTAGACCCCACGTTTATCAACTTAACGTAGGTGTATGACTTCTCATCATCATCTATCGTTTCGTAGACTTTCTCGTAATTGCGGATGCGGTTAAGAAAATCTTGGGCCGCCACCTCCGGGTCTTGTCCTTTATAATCGGGTGATGTCGTCTTGACCTCGAGTATATTATGCATTATAATGTCTTCGTCGTCGCAACATGATTCCACGAAGAGTGTCTCGATGCCGGCTTCGACACAGGTCTTGTGAATCCATGACCGCCTCAACTTCGTCGAGTTTGTGGCATCAAAAATGGCAACGACACCGGCAGACTCTTTAAACCATTTCAACATATCTGATACAGCAGCCTCGGCAGCAGCCCGACGCATCTTTTCCCCTTCCGGATTGTGTGGATCAAAGAAGTTGGCTAGGGGTTGAGGGGACAACTTTCGACGGTATGTCCCTACGTTGAATATGCGCGCCGTAATTCCAACCCAGGCGAGGTATCGCAGGGCTAATTGAGCCGTAAGTATCATGCACAAACACTTGCTGTGTCCGGAGTCTAAGCAGCCAACGTACCTTTTCCAGCTATAAGGCTTTTGCCCCGTGCGGGCAAGCCAACCATAACGACGCATATTTTTGTATCGTCAGACTAGAAAAGGAAGTGTTAGTTTCAATAGCGGACAACGAGATTTAAAAAAAAAAGCAATCACCAATGGAAGTTAGCTGGTGTACGATTGAACAAAACAGAAGATTGACACGAAATCTCTCAACACGATTGGAATAGATTGAATTCATGGATATGTCACAGTGAAAGGAATAGAGTGTTCATTACTGGAATGTGCAAGCGAATTTGGTTCTTCTGGCTGACAGCAGCAGCGATGCGGGTCATGGTTTCACATGAACTTGGCTCGATGGAGCCAAACGTAGTCGACTTCTTTTCACAGGAGATTCACGAGTGTTGTAGCATAACCAGCAACCGATTCGGATTTATGATTGTCCCACGTCACACCTCAACAAACTAAATAACGGCAGCGATCGGTTAGGAGCCCGGATAAAAGTAGACTCTTAAATCTGGTCGGTCGGCGCATAAAAAGGAGAGAATGTAATAATGCTCCCTGACCGCTCACATCTTTCTTAGTCAAGAAGCAATTTTATAGGCCTAGACCAGAGCCACCAATGCATCTGACAATAATGCTGAATGAGCGGTGTTGAAAGTTGCAGGGCTAGCATCATAGCACGCGACTAGGCGGGCCAGATCCATATTACCTAGGTACGGATATGGCGCGGGTAAACTAGGCGGGAGCATATCCGAGACGAAAGATGGAGTAGGGCGACACGAAGTGAAACCGGCACGGGGACGAACAAGCTCAAGAATTAAGCCTCGGTGAGCACTGAGCAGCAGGCTAGCCCTCGGCAGGAGGCTTAGCTTCGTTATCCTTTTTACGGAGTAGTCGCTTCAGCTTGTGAGTTTTGAATTTGCCGCCGTCTGGTCGCCAAACGCAGATCCTTTCGGGTGAACGGCGCAATCATTCGATGCTACAGATCGATCTGTTCCATCTCCGGGCTGCCAGCCTGCAGGTGCTGTATACAGATTGTGCAGGCCATTGAACGTTTTCAGATACAACAGTAGAACCGAAGTGAAAGTGCAGGGTATGTAGCTGTCAAAACAAGTGAATGACGCCGAGCAGGACAAAAGGGATAATACAGTAATCAATTATAGACAATCATCAATGCGGCTATGCAGTGCCAAACTAGAGAACAGAACATTTAAAGAAGACCACTTAGTACTTACACTAGCATAGAAGGTCTTGCTTGCAGACTCCGTGCGACCGGATTCCCCAGAAGACATGATGTATCAGATTCTCCGGATGGCGCGTGCATGTAGTTATCGAGAGAGCAAGACCCAAACAAGAAATGAAATATCAGGACGTTTAGCGGCCGTGAATGTCGCGAGCCGAGACTGTATCAAAACGGAACGAGAGGCCAGTTGATGCTGCGGCATGTAAACAAGCTTCCGTCTGTGCAGGGCTTGGAAAGGAGCAACGTAGACTGAGCAAACTGTTGTTGTAGATGTCGTCGTGTTGGCGCAGAATTATCCAGTGCGAGGTCTAGGGGTGTAGAAGTGTTGGAGGGTGAGAGAAAGAGAGAAAGAAGAGTTACGCATTGAAAGTGGTGAGCGAAGGTCGTTGGAACCGCGGGGCAAATAAATGCGGAAGGAGCTGCTGGGCTGAGCTGTGGCGGGGAAGCTGCCCTGACTCCTCAGGCATCGACCGAGCTCTCCTCACTCACTCCTCACTCACTCACTCTCTCACTCGACTACACACAGGCTTTACTCGACTACACATATATATTCACTGGCTATATGCTTCTTCATAACGGCCGTTTCATAGTCTACAGATCAAACTCGCCCAAATGGAAACAATTGACTTTTCTCCGTCCGTTGAACACATCGAACACATCGAACACATCAGACATATCTATGGGCTACGGCAAGAGATCATGACAGAAGACATTCATGCCGGCGTGCAGCGGGTTCTTTTAGACACAGACACATCCAAAGATCACATTGAGAAATAACGCATATGGTGCAAGCAAATCACGCCGCAGAAACAGCCGCAACAGGCTCTTCTTTCCGGGATGCAGCCCACCTCTGTCTCTCCTCGGGCTTCCAGGTCTCGCCGCGCGCTCTTCCAAGCCGTACTTTTCCTCCCCAGGGCCCTTCTCGACCCTCGAGAGCGGCATGTGCTGCTGCGGCCTCGTCGACGCTGGCGAAATCGACAAAAAGATAATAGTGGTTGCCGGGCTCGAAGCGTTTGGACGGATGGGGAGAAATTAGCTTTGTGACAGCCTCGCTAAGTCCAACAAAAAGAAATCTTGCAGTTAGTACCATGATGTGGTGCAGGAGAAACTTGTGGGTACATACACATTATATCCCTTGAAGAAGGCTTGAACATCCGCATCGATGGCTTCCTGGTCCACGATCTTGGGTAGCCCTCCAACATATAGACGGCGACTATTCTCATTGCCGGACCCTTTAGCGTGAGGAGAGGGAGCGTCATTCCGTTGCCAGCGATCATTGCTGACTGAGGGAGAACCGTTCCTGTCGTTGAAGCGAGAGGGTGAGCTTTGAGGAGAGCGCAACGTCGAACGGTCTTGAGACGACTTTGCAACACCGGGCTTTATCCTAACTGGGCGGCCCTGAAAGTCTTTGCCATCCAATTCTACCATGGCGCGGTCTGCTTGGTCCTTTGAGGCCAATTCGACGAAACAGTACGACGGGTTGCGACCTGTGAAAGGATCGACGGAAATGTCAATGCGTTCGCTGCGGGTAAGAGAAAAAAAAATAATATCAATCAGCTGAATCGCGCACTTTATCTCAGTAATAGTTCGCACATTTTATAGTCTTCTCCCTCGAAGATTGTTTCCACGTCCTCTTTCTTGGCCGTGTAGGGCATGTTGCCAACATACAGCCGTCGGCCTTCGGTGATGGCCTGGGAGACCGGTTGCCATGACTTGTTGTTGTTATTAAAGCCAGAACGAGGGGTGTTATTGCTGGACTGGTTTGTGAATCGCGGACTGCCGCTGCTAGGGCTGTCTTCAGTCGTTTTCATTCGCCAGTTGGGCGAGTTGAATGCTCGACCGGTAGTGCGGACGCCATTTTGGGCAAGTTGCTTGATTGGTGCTACGGTCTTGCTTAGCACTGGATTATGTATTCGGTAACGAAATGAGTCTTTGGGGAGGGCATACTCGACTGTTGTTGTTCGCTGGTCTGCTCCATTGCGTCGGCCATGTTCTGTGGGCGATTATTAGCAAGCTTGCAACACGCAACGAAGCGGAGAGGTTACCTTCTTGTATCGCGAGGAGAGAACCTGACAGACTCGAAGTTGCGCTGGGATTTTGAAAATATGATGATATAAAAAAATTTCGCGGGTTAGTGAAATACGAAATTATTTGGGCCCCGCAGAGAAAAGTTTGGGTACGTGTATAACAAAGACTGGAATTGTATTGAGCAAGAGAATACCTAAAGAAATGACAGTCGATTATGCATCTTTTACAGAGTACTCTATTAATTTCTATCCTTTTTCTTTTTGGCAATTAATTCTGAATTTCTCTTTTTTTTGTTTTACTATTTTTGCAAAACGAAGTCGAAGAATATGGGTCTAGCCTTTTCGGGAATAGCGCGTCTATTTTCGACTTGTGTTTTGCTACTCCGTGATCGTATAGTTAACTAATAACAACTTCAGCTTTCAAGTCATGATCCAAGATGAAAGTCTTCCTCATCCGCCACGCTGAAACTGTCCATAATGTCGGACAAGTTTGGTAGTACTATTTCATTGCTTAACCTGGCTCTTGCCCCAAGTTCAACTGACTAGAAAGAGACAGGGCTGGAACAACAGATTCCCCTCTCACGAACCACGGCATCCTCCAAATCCAACGTCTCGCGCAGCATTTCAGCGCCGCAGGAATACGCTTCTCGCATGTCTTTTCGTCGGATCTGCAGCGAGCCGTGGCCACGGCGGAGGGGATATGCGAAAGGCAGCAGCGTCTGGACCAGCCAAATACGCGGGCCGTGATGACTGCGACCACCCCGTTACTGCAAGAGCGGGATTTCGGGTCGTGGGAAGGGATGTCATTTAAAAGACAGCCTTCATTGGCAAGTGCAGACACTACTACTGCTGCTGCTGTAGCAAAATTTGCTGCAGAAACAGAACTGTCAATGCGCAGACGCGTAAATACGTTTTTGTCGCAGTATTTTCTCCCGGTTCTTCAGGGCGTTTATTCTCCTGCGGATGATCGGGCCGTCGCTGTTGTTGCGCATGGGGTTATTCTTCGTGTGCTATGGACATGTCTCGTCGAGGCCCTGTCGCCGGTAGACGTGCATTATTGCAGCAGCACGGCCGTTGAGCCGCATTGGGGCAATACGGGATATATGGAGTTGTCTGTTCGTCCTTATACGAACACTTCTAAAGGATCAATATCCGTCCTGTCTATAAATAATACCTCGCATCTGCGAGATTTGCGACGCACAGGCGGCGGGATAGGTAGTTTGGAGCATGATGTCAGGCAGAGAAGTATCGAGTCTTTTTTTGCTGTTAGGCGGAGAGAGTGAAAGAGAGGAGAGCCCAAATGATGATACCAGATTCACACAGACCTGTTCTGAGAATTTATTCTACTCAATGCGGAAAGTGAACTTATTGTCCAACTGCTGTCTGACTGGGTTCTCTCTCTTCTCTTCTCTTCTTCTCTTCTTCTCCAGTTAGGTCCTTTTTTAGGCGAAAGTCGATATCATTCATATCAACATGTCTAATTCACGATACACAACCTGACCGGGAACCAGTGCATCCTCCTTCTCATAGAGAACTTCAGGCCTAAGATTCTTCCTCCGGAATATATACCGCTTAATTACATATGGAATCTGGCGCAGACCCCACGCAGCATGAAACCGCGTCGGCACAGAAAACACCTGATCCAGCTCTTCAAGCGTCTTGCCCTTAGTCTCGGGCATGAACATCAACACCAGCCACCAGCCTACGACGTTCCAGGCGCCGTACCATGCGAATCCGGCCGCAATAGAAAAGCGGGACGAGAGCGATGGCCAGGTAATAGCTAGCACGAAGTTGAAGAACCACGTTGTCGCCGTCGCGAGCGACATGCCGTACGATCGGACGTAGAGAGGGTACGCCTCTGCAGAGTACGTGAACGGCACGGGTCCTTCGCCCGGTGAGTAGACGAGGCCAAAGAGGAAGAGGCCGAGGGATATGCAGCCGATGCGAGCGGTGTGGTGCGTTTCGGGGATTAGGAAGCTGAACCCCGTGAAGAACATGGATATTGCCATCATGGGGAATGTGGCGAGGAGCAGATTGCGTCGGCCGAATGTGTCGATGGTGTAAATTGCTGGGATGGCGAGGAGCCAGTTGGTGACGCCCCAGCCGAGGGATGCGCCGAAGGCAGAGATGGGAGAGAAGTTGGCTTCGAGGAATATCTGAGATGAGTAGTAGGCGATTACGTTGACGCCGCAGAACTGACTCGTCAGAACATCATCCATGGATACGAAAATGCTTCAAAATAATACATAGGTGTAGTAGACACAAGGTATCTAGGTACCTAGGTATGGCTTACCTGCTGCAAGAACATGACAATCTCAGAAGCTATCAGGGCACGGCGATTGCGTGGAACCGTAATCAATTCAAGAATCTTGTTCTGTCCTAGCTTCATGCTCGTCTCAGCTTCTAGCAGCGTATGCATGTAGTACACGTCTCTGGCGGCCTGTAGCTTTGTGTATCGGAGTCGACACATCGACTGATATGCCTTATCATAGAGGCCTTTGCTCATATACCACCTCGGCGACTCCGGACAACTAAACACAAGCAGCAGAACGATAACGGCCGGGATACACGCCGACCCCATCATGAGACGCCAATTGAAGCCAACAATATTGGGCGGATCCTGCACCTTGAAAAAGGCCAGGTCGGCAGCGTATCCAAACATGATGCCAAACGCCGTCCACATCTGCCACTGCATCACCAAGGCGCCGCGGATGGCTGGCGGGCTGGTCTCGGCGGCGTAGATGGGCACCGTTGCTGATTTGGGCCCAATGCCGAATCCGAGAACGAAGCGGGCGACGAACATGTGCCACCAGGTATTGACGAAGCCTTGCCATATGCAGGCCAGCGCGGAGACTACGCAGGTGATGAAGATGGTTCCTCGCCGGCCGAACCAGTGGTTGAAGGGGATCGTGAGCCAGCAGCCGGCAATGGCGCAGCACAGATATGGCGCCGAGTTGAGCAGGCCGACCAGCCATGTTGACCGGGAGTCTGTGCCGGCAATGCCGAATTGTTCTTTGTACAGAACCTGGGCGCCGTTGACCACGGTTTCGTCTGGTAGCACGCTGATGAGCATAGCTCATTTATATTGAAGAAAAAAGAAGGACGAAACATACCCATTCCCTGCACAGCAGCGCAGATAGAGCAAATCAAAATCACCACATACATCAGCGGCGGCTGCGACCAACGATTGGTAAACTCCTCGCGCAGCACTCTGAGCTCATCTTCCCTCAGCCCCTCAATCTGCTCAAACTTCTCCGGGGCCTGGGCCAGAACAGCGCCCATCTCAAAGGCGCGGATGTCTTCTTCGTCGCCCATTTGATGGGTGATGCTGAACCGCAGGCCCTGCTTCTTCAGGTCGTCGTGACTGTATCCGGCCAGCGGATTGGCGAGTTTGGCGTTGAGGTTGCGCCGCACTCGTTCGGCGGCGGTGAGATGCGAGCGACGCCGGGCGGGGAGAGTGTCTGTTTGGGCGACATAGTTGGAGGCGTGATGGTGGTTTTGCTTTCTCCTTCCGCGGGATGCCGACATGGTGAATCCGACTGCCCGGGCTTCTTTATTGGAGCGAGGTCATATCAGGGCGAGTTGATCTTTTTACAACGACTTCAACTTCAACAAAGAGTACATGTACTAGGAATGTAGCTCAAACGGAAAGGAAGAGTGAAAGAGATGGAATCGGAGATCATTTGAATACCCCGGCCAACTGACTGTTATACCTACGTAGTTAGTAGTACGTAGTTACATTTGTATTCGCAGATTAGTTACAACTTACGAGACTAGCTACGTAGTACGCCTCCGTACTACTTAGTATTAGGCGGATTCTGGGATGCTTCCATTCCGCTTCCATGCTAGTCAAGCCCAATTCCATGAGATAGGGCGCTGTCTCATTGGCACAGCGCGAGTCTGAGCGCATCCTTCAGCCCCTCGCTTAAGCTGGAGAAGTGGTAATTGGCCGTCGAATTGCGGGGATGATCTATCTTTACTGCATTTGTCATAGCATCTGTTAGAAGTTAGAAGTTAGAAACTTAGGATCGCCTCGGATTCTATTGATTGGTGCTAGGTCTGTAGTACTGCTCTTATACAATATAGTGTAGTTAGTAGTTACTGTCCTACATACGAGTACTGCGTACTACATAGTACTACATACATAGTACATACATATATCTCCGGATTTAAGAAGAATCAGATCTTTTTCTATGTTGCGGTCATGTGACGTGGCTGGCTTCTAGAAAAGCCGTGGAACAACCTTAGCGTTAGGCGGGCGGCTGCGGCGTCTGTCATTGGCTGCTTTCTCTGGGGGCCAATATCTGATTTTTTGATTAGATTCATTTACTCCGTACTGATTGATTGATTTCGGGCGTTGGGCGTGGATGTTGGATGTTGGACGTTGGTTGCCCCAGATGCTGACCGCTAAACGGTGCATAAATACATATTTCATAAAAATCTATACGAATCGAACAAAGCGTGACGACTAACAATGCGATCCGAAAACGTAGCTACCATCCAGCCAGTGCTCAAGTGACAAGCATACAAGAACGAAATTCTCATGGTATATGACTGATCTTCGTGGGGCGTACAGTCAAACGGGTGTTGAATAATTTAGCGTGAAAAGTGGATCGGGTGAATAAAATGCCAAGACTTTTAGCGTAATATTTTGACATATGCAAAGCATATGTTAGATATAAGTAATACATATATACGTTGGGGCATATACTAATAAGGTAGATTCCAGAGTCACCCTAATCCTCCTAACCCTAACCTACCCCTAAGCCCTAACTACCCCCTAATCCTGGCTTCGCCAGCCCTAAATATAAGGGGCATATGTCTAGTATATGCCTAGTATATGTCTAGTATATACCATATTAGAAGTGAAGTAAATGCCAAGACTTTTATTTACCCGATCCCCACTGCCAAGACTTTTTGGTGAAATTTGCACACGCGCTAAATTATTCAACACCCGTTTGACTGCAACGATCTTCGTGTCAGGCTAGCAACATACTATGTAGACACGTTTTCGACTAGTCAAGTCAGCCGGCTGATGTCTGCACACTGCGCAGACACGTAGTATGTACATGTATGTACATGGGCAGCAGTACATACGGGTCTTGCATATAGTAGTACTTGTTATCTGCCTGCCATCCCCATGTGTAAACGAAATTGCATGTCGGGCTGAGTTGTCTGCATGTGCATGCATTTGCATGTTCGAGTGAAAGCTGGCTTGACTCGATATAGGTTGAGAATTATATTCACTATATTCCTTCCTCTTTTCCTCGTCCAGTTAAATCTAAGCGATTTCGTCTTCTTTTTCTATTAAAAATTCTTCTCGGGTTGTCGTCCGCGGTGTATATTTCGCTGGGTTCCGGGTTAGGGTTTGCGTACCCTACCGCCCGTTATAGGTACCCATCATGAAGAAAGTGAGCACTCTTTGTATTATCCACAATGGTCAGGATCAGGATCAGATCGACGCTGAAACATCTATTGAGAAGATCTATATCTGAATCTGCAGGCGTGCGCTCGCCCCGTCACAAAAGAATGGTACAAAACATGCCTGATGGACTGGTGGCTGCTCTCAAATCCCGGCATTGAAGCAACCTTTGGGCCTCACAGAGAGGGAGTAATTGGAAAAAGAAAATAAAAAGAAAATACAAAAAGAAGGGGGAAAAGAGGAAACGTAAGGTTATTCCTTCGGCGGGAGGGCATTGGCGTTACCATTGCCATGGCCATTGCCATTGGAAGAAGGAGAAGACGATGACGAAGAGAATGGCAGCCAGAAAAGATCACGAATCAGCCACACAATATACAGAATGCCGAGCACATAGAGATAGGCGATAATCTTGTACGCAGACGAGCGCCAGGTCACGCGGCGCCGAAGCTGGTGGCCGGGGGGCCCTTCGATAGGATTTCTTCGAGACGTCATCGTCTGCGGAGGATAATACGTCGATGATGATGATGACGGAGGAGGAGATGGGTGTCTGTTGGGAGGATATGAAGAATAAGAGTATGCTGGTCGCGATTGCTGCTGCTGCTGTTGTTCGCTTTGCGAGTAACCACGCTGCCACATAATTTGGTTTGCTGACCATCAAAAATCAGGCTGATAGCATCGAATCTCCCACAACAGGAGAGATTGAGTCGAGTGTGTCGCGTGTCACAAAGTAGAGAAATAGAAAAGACTCGCGGCGTCTTATTTTTTTTCTTTTTTTTTTAATAGTACGTATCCAAGAGTACACGTGTGGGATCTTCCCCCCCGACCAATCCTGATTTAATTATGTGTTCACGCTCTCCCCTCTCAGCTCTGCAGGGCCCCAGCCAGGCCCACCTCCCACCTTGTCGCTTGATAATGATTAGTCGCGACGTGAAACTGACAGTAGAGTTCTCCGTAGAAGAAAGTAAGTGGCGCTGGAGGGAAAAAAAATCAATTGCCTAGTGCGTATTTCTTTCAAGCGGCACGAGCTCAGCCTAACGGGAGGGACCTGTTACCTAGGTAATGACAAGACAGCTGCGTGCAACGAAGCATCGAAAGAGACAGAAAGGAATTTAAAATTAAAAATTTCAAAAAAAAAGGTGGCAAGCACAGTTAAAACTTACTACTTAGCGATAAGTTAATACCAATGGTAATATATATAATACCTACCTGGTATATGACAATAATTTATAAAGCAACCGAATCGGGCAGTTTGCGTTAGTTTACCACGACCGAGGGAAGATTATGGGCCAACGGTGTGATTGAAGGCGAATTGTGATGTGATGATGGCGGCTTTAATAGCCTTCATATAGATTGCTCTCGGTGTTTTCCGAGGGCTGGACTCGATGCGTCAACGGTCACAGCGTACGTTCATACTCATAGTTACATGTTGAAATAATAAACACAGCGAGATACATAAATAGTCAGCTAACTTCTAAGTTCTAACTAGCATCGGAATAAAAAGTTAATGGCACCGTCGGAAGATTCAAGACAGAGCGAGTGGGCTCTGGGCAGTGGGCAGGCCCCGTTGTCAAGACTCAAGACTCCACCGATGCAAGATGCTGTAGGGGGAAATCAGCTTATTAGATAATGAGAGCTTTCATTTCGGACAATTTCTCTTCGCTACGTAGTATTCTACAGTCCTACAGAGAGTGCTATCGTGAACAACGCCGAGTATCTGCGTGCTTGTCTCATTCAACTTGGATGAGAAGATGAAGACTTTGCCCTCAGCGTGCGGTTCGTGGCAAGAATAATACATAAGATTACCAGCTTGGGCGAAACGCACGGTTAGCGCGAGGGCTAGGACGTTAGCTAGAAGAACGCTAACCAGCTGCTGTTCAGTTTTGCTGTTCAGAGTTAAACGAACTCTGACGACGTCCAGGAAAAGAAGAACGCGGGGTCTAGGCCAAGCCGTTTCCGCGCTTGTAACGCGGCGTATTGATACATCATACCGCACGTTCCAGCGCCCATGTTACACTTTTAAATTTTTAATGGTCCAGCGGTACCGCGTTGTGACGCCGTACGGGCGTGTATTGTAAACTATTCGTGCTGAGATTGGCCCGGCGGACAGACGCTAGGCCTTGGCGGGCCGCCGGAGGGTCTTTCCGCAGAGTCTATCAATCCTCGGCCAATCGCATTTGCGCATTGCTGATCGATAGGACGATACTATCTTAGTATCGTGATGCTTGACTTTACAAGAGGATCTAGTATCTACTCCGTAGTTACTACAGTTACTACAGTACTCCGTACTGAGTACATAGTACATATTAGTAGTGTATACTACGTAGTATCACCTGTGGTTCACTTCTGCAAGGCTACGATCACGGTGCGAATGCCAACAAAGTGGCGCAACCAAGCAGGCACGTATATAGTCGGCAA
This sequence comes from Trichocomaceae sp. PYS4502, assembly GCA_023625875.1. Classification (NCBI taxonomy): domain Eukaryota; kingdom Fungi; phylum Ascomycota; class Eurotiomycetes; order Eurotiales; family Trichocomaceae; species Trichocomaceae sp. PYS4502. Next base: position 154,560 of record JAMAFX010000022.1, read on the forward strand.
GTACGCCGGAGACCTCGCCCACCATCTGTCCAGTGTCTATCTACCAAGTTGTTAAGTTCCAACTTAACTCACTATCAGTCTGAGAGACTCACTGGACTCTGGAGTCATGCTGTTGGAGTAAGCGAGCCGAGGACGCGACACGTGATGGGAGTACGGTCACGTGTTCGAATGCCTCACGTGAGTCGCGACGACAGCCAAAGAACAAGACCAGTGACCACCCTGGACGTTCAGCATGGCATGCATATGATTACTACATTAGTATATGGGCTGATCTTCTGATTGATTCGGACAGCAGGAGATCCTGACAAGATGCAGCCATGATCAAGATGACCTCGGTAGTCAGCTCGGTCCGCAATTGGCCGGAGCCGGCTAACTGATTAAGCTACGTTAGTTTGCCTGAGTCATCCATCTTCTGCCGTCATTCGATCCCATCTCTGCAGAAAGTAAAAAGTCACTCCGAACAAAACCAGAGCAAAGCACGCGACGGGCTGAGAGTGACTTTTTGTTCTATCATCCGGTCCGAGGACCTGATGGCGAGTTGTTGTGCAAGATGTGGAAGGCCTCAGACAAATTGATGGCCACCATCAAATACTATGCAAGCTTCCCCGCAACGGGAGTGTCTCTCAGGCAGATGGTGCAGTTCGGGGAGACCCCATCGCCAGGTGAGTTTTTTTTTTTTGCATTCGCCTTGTTCAGTCGAGTCAATTGATGTGCTAGGAAATAGTCTAACTCTTTGATCAGGCACTTTGTTTAGAGCTTCGCAGTTCCTGTCCGAGGAGCTCCCCATCCGTTTAGCACACCGTGTCGAGGAATTGAATCACCTGCCAGATGGACTAAATGAAATGCCCTCCATTAAGAAGGTGAAGGACTGGTATGCACAATCGTTTGAGGTGCGCTTTTATCCCCCAACTATAGCTCCAATTGGCTATGACTCATCTAATGGAACTACCCTCCAGGAGATTATCAACGTCCCCAAACCGACTCTAAGCGAAGAAGTCAAGGCACACCTCCTCCGGTCCATGCGGAATCATGGCAAAATACCCAAACCCCTCAGCGAGACAACCTGGAACCCAAGCGTGCGGGAAGGCCAGTACCGCTCGTCCCCGCCAACCACAATTTCTCCCCCTCCTCCTACACATACCAATGGCCAAGAGTACGGCACAATAAACGGAAATGGCAAAGTGAAACTGACTTCGTCGCGGCGCTATTTCGTGCCCTCGGACGATTGCACGGACTGGCCGCCGGAGATTGACGCATATAACCAGCGATTTAAAAAGACCCTGCAACAAATCAAGCGGAGACACGATGGCGTAGTCACCACGGTGGCTCAGGGGATTCTAGAGTATAAGCGCAAGCGGCAACGGCTGCAGATTGACTCCAGTATCCAGGCGTTTCTGGACCGATTTTATATGTCGCGGATCGGTATTCGTATGCTGATCGGACAACACATTGCATTGACCGAGCAAACGCACGCCCATCACCCGAACTACGTGGGGATCATTTGCACAAAAACGAATATATATGAGGTAGCCATGGAAGCTATCGAAAACGCGCGATTCGTATGCGAAGACCATTATGGACTGTTCGAAGCGCCAAAAGTCCAGCTTATCTGCAAACCAGACCTGAATTTCATGTATGTGCCGGGCCATTTGTCGCACATGCTCTTCGAGACCCTGAAGAACTCGCTGCGTGCCGTGGTCGAGACGCACGGTGCTGAGAAGGAAGATTTCCCCGTTACCAAGGTTATCGTCGCAGAGGGGAGGGAGGACATTACCATTAAAATCTCAGACGAGGGCGGCGGAATCCCCCGGTCGTCGATTCCGCTGGTCTGGACGTATATGTATACAACAGTGGATCAGACGCCGATGCTCGATCCGGATTTTGATAAGAGCGATTTCAAGGCTCCCATGGCCGGGTTTGGATATGGATTACCTATTAGTCGATTATATGCGAGGTATTTCGGAGGAGATTTAAAACTGATCAGTATGGAAGGGTATGATCCATTTTTTCCCCCTTCCAGCCTTGTGTTTGCCTGTCTAACTAACTTGAATAGCTACGGAACCGACGTCTACCTCCATCTCAACAGATTATCATCTAGCTCCGAACCTCTCCATTGACAATCACCAGTCATGAGGGATGGTCGAGCGCGGTTCAACTCGTTCAACCGACTGCATCCTTTCTACCCGGAGCCTGAAACTGAATACCCTGCTAGCACTACAGCTGCTACTACATCAGACTCGCGGGAAAGGACGAAAACGAGACCACCCCAAGGATTGACGCTTATGAATGCACAGGCCCTGCGCCAGAGATTGAGGACGAGAGAGGTTTCGGAGCGGAAACAGGTTGCGGATGTGGAATCTACTCTGCATCAGAATGAATCGCGTGTTGGGGTAGACGAATAGAACGGAATACTAGTTCGTTTGAACTTTGCGGTGTTGGAAGGGAAAGAAGTGTACGCTGTACATTATCGTGCATGTACCTAGTGCCTACTGCCTACCTAGGTCCTAAGAGGTACTTAAATCATGACAATTATGACTATCGATATTATAATATTTCTTGCAGCCCTCTTTACGACTCTTAAGTCTGAAGAAGTTATCCTGACAGCTTGACAGAATCAAAGATAAAATTACTCGAATTTCTCAGTGTCTTCCGTACTGTCATTACCTAGGTACTAGTTGCATCTAGGTTTTAACATCTTGATATTCTCCGTGAACCTGTGCCAGTTACCTATTCACGAGGGTGATCTCCAATACGGGACTAGTATGTCCCCAGCTACCTAGGTACGAACCATACCTAGGTAAAAAGGCAAGACAAACAAAATCCAAGTAATCCTGCCCTGATTCGCGGAATGGATAATCGCATTATTTTATTTTTTATGATGAAAGTTCAAAAAGCAAAACCTTGGAAGCTCTGGTTATCCCTTGCAGGGTCTGTGATGACACGTTCTGGACCGGCGTATGTCATATAGAGATGTTAGTACTTACTATGTAGTTACTATGTAGTCACTTGGAGATTCGAATTACAGGTTTTATTGTTCAGTTTCTTTGGAGACATGAGCACAGTGTACAGTGTACAGTGTACATGTTATAGTCTGGTTAAGATGGAGTTAGGGCGAAGATATTCACGTGATGTTTTGCAGCCTCCTTCCTTGACGGGCCTTGATAGACCTCACCTCGTCTTCCAGGTTGCATTCCCTGCATTTTTAATCCCTCTCCGCGTCATCGTCGCTGCAGTGCATTCCGCACTATTCACAGGGGCAACTGGATTCCTCGTGCAATATATGCAGCCTGTCTGCAACAAGACAATGACTTCATCTGCTAGAGCTCGACTGGAGCATCTCGCTAGATGCTGGAACTCCGCTTCAAGCAGGATCTTGATCAGAGTAAAATCGCACTCTATGTTTGCTTGTACTTCAACTCTATAAACAAGGAGTTGAGAATAACTAGGATTGACCAGCTGTCAACTCATTCCGGTGCTAGACTGATGTACATGCCACCACCACATTCTCACGTCTTGTTCTCCGCACCTCTCCCCATTCTTGCTGTTCATTGGCAGACCCTGGATACTTGACAGATAATCTAAATCCAGGATAAGCACTGGGCACTCGCCATGTCTGACTGTTTTGTCCGTTCTCTGGCCTGGTTCTTTGCTTCCCATCTATCTTCCAGCCAGCCAGTCAACCAGCGCATCGTGTAGTGACGACGCCTTCCTTCTTTCTTTATAACTCCAGGGACAATAATCCCGTCCGCTCCCTGTGATTCAGTCAGTCTTTACCTGGTTAGGCCAAACGCTACATGAGATGGAATATTAAACGTGCCAAAGAATTGAGAACGAAACAACACATTTCTACCTGTTCCTGGTTGACTTGGTCTGCTGAAGAAAAAGAAATGGCGAAGGAATTCAAAAAACACAGTTTGAAGACTTTGAGTACTCGAAGTACACCCCATATCAGACTCAACTCGGGCAACCATGAGCCCTTTGTCGATATGGAAGATGGAAGACAACGGCTGAAGCAGACATTCTCAACACGGTCTCGTCGGTCGCCCGTTCAAACCGTGAGACTGATGACTCCTGAGAACGAACTGATCTCGCCATCGCCCACTGAATCTTCCGAGCTGCTATTTCCGCCACCGAGAAAGGTACGTTCTCGGGAAAGTCCAGATCGGTCGAAAGCGGCCTCGATAATTTCCTACCATCGTAGTGATAGTTGGGACTCGCATTCGGAATTTGGCAGCAGCAGCCACGACAGTCGTGATCCCTTTGCAGATTCTAGAGCGCCATCATCGCACGCAAGTAGCGATGACGAACACCATCTCAATACACAGACAGTCTCGGAGAAGTACAACATCATGCCGACAGAGGCACTGCTTTTGTTTCCCGAGGACGTCGAGAAGGATGACTATCTGCACAATCCAGATCCTGCGGATAGAGAACGCGATTGCGATATTTGCAATCCGCGAGGATTGTGCAATGTGGGCGGTCTTGCGCTTTTGATCATGGGAATTATCGCATTATTTATTGTTTATCCTGTGACGTATGTTTCTGATTCTTGCGTATATGAGATTTGTTAACTGACTTTCTCGTGAAGAACTTTTGTGGGCCGACTCTTTCAACACCATCTTGATCCATGTGCGGAGGATCCAATGTGCATTTCTCTGGATATGCCGCTCCTGAAGAACGTCCGGAGTGGTCTGATTGACCCTGCTACACCGAAATCAGCCATGACGAAGAGATCAGCAGATGGATCGGAGTGGCAGCTCGTGGTAAGTTCTTTATTTTCCTTCTATCGAATAGTCTAACGTTGCTAGTTTTCCGACGAATTCAATACTCCCGGAAGAACCTTTTACGAAGGCGATGACGCCTATTTCCAAGGCATGGATCTTTGGTACGGAGTGACACAAGATCTGGAGGTTAGACTTGCCTGTACTGCTGCTACTAAGACTTTGTCCAGCTGATTGTGCGTACTAGTGGTACGACCCCGATGCAATTACAACGAATGACGGCGTTTTGGAAATCCAATTCGACAACTACAGCAACCACAACCTCAGCTTCCGATCTGGCATGCTGCAGTCGTGGAACCAGATGTGTTTCTCAGGCGGGCGACTCGAAGCTAGTATATCACTTCCTGGACAGGGAGATATCTCCGGGTTCTGGCCCGGATTCTGGGCGATGGGTAATCTGGGAAGAGCGGGCTATGCGGCGACGACAGATGGCATGTGGCCGTATAGTTATGACGATATATGCGATGCGGGCATCACGGCGAATCAGAGTTCCACAGATGGACTGAGCTATCTTCCTGGAATGCGTCTGCCTGCATGCACATGTCCGGGGTCAGACCACCCGACGCCTGGAAAGTCTAGAGGGGCCCCGGAGATTGATGTTATTGAGGCGAGTGTGACGGTGCTTGACGAGCAGCAAGACCGGATTGGTATGGTCTCGCAGAGTTTGCAGCTGGCGCCGTACGATATATGGTATATGCCGGACTATGGTAGGTATTCTGTTACTTCACATCCTGCTGAATACAAATCTAACATGCCCATCTGTAATATAGACTTTACCGCCGTGTATAATCCCTTAATTACATCCATCAATTCCTATCGAGGCGGACCCTACCAACAAGTTGCATCGGGACTGACCAACCTCAACAACAACTGGTACGACGGCAAAGAGTACCAAGTATACGCGTTCGAATACGCACCCGGTGCCGCGGGAAACGTGACGTGGTTCGTAGGCAGCGAAAAAACATGGACCATTGACGCACGAGCTGTTCGACCAAATGGCAACGTCGGACAAAGGGTGATCCCTACGGAACCGATGTACCCTATCATCAACTTTGGCATGTCGCCTTCATTTGCGATGCTCAACTGGACGGGTCTCGCGACGACATGGCCGGCTACGATGCGCGTGGACTATGTTCGCATTTATCAGAATCCGGATGAAGTCAGTGTCACCTGTGATCCGGAGGGGTATGCGACGACGGAGTATATTAAGAATCATCCTGAGCCGTATCATAATCCTAACTTGACTCAATGGTATGTCTGGCTTGCAGGTAAAGCGTTTATTGGAGTGAGTGAGTGATTGACTGACTGAGTATAGGTCGGAGGTATATGACTGGCCTAAGAATTCGTTCGTTGACGGATGTTAATACTGGAATCACCACCGTACACTCGTGTTCGTTTCATTTAGTCCTGTCCTTTTCTACGGGACGGTATATCATCAGCGGCTTTTCTTCTTGATTCTTGTATAGATTATTCTGTTGTCTTGTTAAAAGAAATGCTATATCTTTACGTCGAAGCACTCCTTACAGAATTCACTTGTCAATCTTACTAATACATAAGCGGTAAGAACGTATGGCATGAGATCTAGAACATAGGATGATGTCCAAACTTTTCCGCTAACAACTGAGTAGACGCTGCCACTGCTGCGTTGCATCCACTAGAAATAACACCAGCAACGACCTTGTATGGTGTAATCGAGTCACCAGCCGCAAAGACACCACGAACATTAGTCTGGAAAGCAGGAGGGCTGACTGCAATATCACCACCACCGGTCCCATAGATGACGGGACTAGGGGGTTGTCTCAATACCTAATTGCGCAACAAAAGGTCCATTGATTCTAGTGAAAGGATTATGCATGAGAAATGCTTCGGTAGTACTGGTGTTGTCTGTGAATTCAATCTTGATTGAGGTTGGGACTCCTCCACCTCCATCTGTCTCGGTCTCGACCACGCTGAGACGTGAGATAATGCGCGGATTGACTTTGAATTTTCTGGACTCCGATACCTGTACTTAATGTAGCGGCAAGCTGGCTAGCGAGCTCTTGGGATCCATGCGTGTAGATTGTAACCGAGGAGCTCAGCTGGGCGGCGTTCTCAGCAAGGTGAATTGCAAATGGGGCTTGAGAAGCAGACTGGACCACGAGAACGCCAGCACTAGCAGCTCCACAATCCTCGTAGCCATGGCAAAAGAGGCAATGGAAACTATATTACAGTAAGCGTCAATTCTCATGTTTCTTCCACATATTAAATAGCTGGATTTACATACCCATTTACAAAATGCCGCATTACCATTACTCATGATCAAGTTCAATATTGACCCTCTTCTGCTCAGAGACTCGCATATCTTGGGAACAGACGCTGCTTGATTCTACCATTCCCTTTGATGAGGATACGCCACGGCGATAAGTGATGCAATATTTTAAAATGTGTGCTATGTTATAAAATATTCTATAAGAGCTAAGTTATAGCTATACTCTATACAAAGATTGTATGGGGATATTGATTCTAAAGGCTCGTTGTTCAGATCTTCCTGTCCCTACCTAGGGTTATTTAGGGTTATTAGGTATACTTAAGTACATTAACAGTATCGAAGGCGATAGTTGGAATAACAGCAAGAGTAGTTAATGAGGAGTTTATCGTTACTTCCTTCAATTTGTCTACGACAAACGCATACCTAGGTACACGGCGATTTCTCGTATAGCAAAATAAATAAATGGAATAGATTAGCCCTCCGGAACCTGAATGTATCCATCCCCCACTGGGTCGGTAGCTTAAAACGACCCCGAACCCTTCAGGGCTACTCAGGTATCCAACTAACATTCCCTAAAGAAAACATCCAGCTTCACCATGAACCAAAATCCAAACCCAATCCAGATCGACTCCGACTCCGACCCCGACTCTGACTCCTCACTCTTTCCATCCCTCAACGCCAACACCAACACCAGCACCACCGCCAACACGGCCCATCCGATCCGTCACCACACCAATAATCATCACCACCACCACCACAACAATAATAGTAATAACAACCGCTCAACACGCATGCACACGCGTGAAATCAGACACATGGCACACTCCATCCTCTCCTCCAAGGAACTCCTCCTCCTCCACGCAGTCGCATCAAACGAGTCGGTGCCGCGCACGCGCCGGCGCTTCGTAGCCCAGCTTCTGGAGCCGGATGACCCCGAGAGGGCGCTGGCTGTTGCTCTCCATCGGGGTGTTGCTGGTAGAAGTCGTGCTAGCAGAACTACTACTAGTAGTACTAGTACTGGCGGCGGCGCGATTGGCGCGATGCGAGGGACGACGACGGCGGGAAATATGGTGGATGTGGTTGAGACGGATGATGAGATGGGGTGGGAGTTGTGGACGGCATCATCGGCAGTGGGGACGCCGAAGTCTGGGAGGAAAAAGAAGTCATCTTATACTAGTAATACTAATAATATTAATGCTGCTGGTGCTGGTGCTGCTGGGCGGAAGAGAAGTCGACAGCGCATTGGTTCTGGGTCTGCGTCCGGACTACGATTTTCGTCAGAGGAGATTAGTGGTAGAGATGATGATGACGATGGTGATGTTGAGATGGAGAATACATAAGAGGATGGGAATAGGATTTTCAGACTTATATGTATAAACAGCTATACGTACTAGTACTACCTAAAGGAGAAGACCAAAATTAGGAAATTCATCGATCATGCCGGAAAAGAAACAAAAGACGATCTGGATAGTGAAAACAAAATCAATCTTCATGGATCGAGTGTATCAACAACGACAACGAAAAAGAAAGAAGAAGAAAAACACGACCAATTTCGACGTCATTCAATATACGGATAAAAAAAACACCAAAACAAAAATAAATTTCAGTCATCGTCTTCAAGAAGTAAATAGTCTAGGCCTCTGGCTTGGATGCGCCATTGCCGTTCGCAAAACTGCCGTTACTTGCACTAGCGTTGCCATTGCCGTGCGGACTGCCCTTGATTCCCGTCCCTGCGCGCTTCTCGTCATCACCTTCATCGTCATAATCCTCATCGACGTCCATCTTGCGAGCAGCAGGCTCATGCAGCGGCACCGATTCCTTGCGGATTGTCTCTTCCTTCACCGCGGCCTGCGTATCTGGTCCCGCGGAAGGCGGATTGGATCCTGACGGCGCTCCCTCGGCGAGGGGAGGAATAGAAGGACCGCCAGGCTGCTGCATATGCTGAATGGATGGAAGAGTGTGCGGGCGATGCGCTGCCTCTGAAGGATGGTAGTTCTCGTTGGCTCGACGAACCTCTGACGAGCTACGTCGTTGCAAATCTCGAGGAGGAGTAGCTCGACGACCGATTTCATCAGCCTGACGAAGGCGACTTTCTTCATTGGCAATCTTTTTTGACGGCCCTCCGTCGGCAGAATCCCATTCACGATTACGCTTCATCGCAGACGGAGGGAGGTCATCACGGTCACGGTCACGGTCACGTTCCCGGTCGCGGGCGGCAGCATCGGCAGCCGTCAGGGCGGTAGCAGGAGCAGGCGCGCCACCGGCAATTCCTGCACCAGCGCCACTACTCTGCAGGCTAGGGCCGTAATGAAATTGCTGTTGAGGGTATGTAGGCCCCGGTGAAGATGGCCGATCGCCAATGTCACGCAGTGGGCGGATCTCAGTGGGAGGAGTGAATGGACGACCATAAGAGGGAGGAGCAGCTCCAGGAGCCGGCGCGCCGTTTGGACCCCGGAAACCAGCACCATTAGGACCGCGATCATGCGTACCTGGAGCCGGAGGCGCCAGCTGCGGCAAAGTGTGAGTTTGTGGATACGCGTTGGGTGCTGGTGAACGCGGGGGAACCTGTTGTCCACGAGCGTCTGGGAAAGACGATCGCATCGCTTCCTGGCGAGGGCTCGGATGCTGCACAGCAGATGGACCGCGAAGAGCATCGCGCTGGTCGTAGGCTGCTGACGGCTGATGAGGATGCGGGCCCGCGTTCTGGAGTTCGTTAATGCCGCGATTCCAGTCTGCAATCTGGCGAGGGGGAGCTGGTGCTTGAGGAGGCGGGCCACCGGTCGGAGCAGGAGCTCCCCATTGAGGAGCTGGGGGCGCACCAACCCCTGGACCCTGGTAGGCCTGTGGGTGAATATCTTGTGGAACGGGCGCCGGCGCACTGGCCTGGGTTTGGCCTTGAGTCTGGCCTTGAAGGAGCTGTAGGCGAGCTTTGATGTGAACGTTCGTAGGATCAAGATCAGCAGCGCGACCGTATGCATCCAATGCATCAGCAGTCTGGTTGTTGCACGACTCATACAGCGTACCGAGGTCATACCATACTTCCGAGATGTAGGGATTGAGCCGGATGGCACGGGAGTAAGCATCAAGAGCATCGCGATATTGGTTGATCTGGTAGTAGAGAACACCAATTGAGCACCAAAAGGTCGGGTTGCGCCCGTCCCGGTAGACAGCTTGTTGGTAGGCCTCGTACGCCTTGGGATATTTCTGTTGCGACATGTAGCAACGGCCAAGGAGGTACCAACTTTGCGCATCGTTGTTGTCTAATGATTAATGAGCAAGTTGTTCAATGGTATGTGGGTGAGTATGCAAAGCTTACCTGCGCTGACCGACTTCTCCAGATACTCAATGGCCTTTTCCTGGCTTGCGTAGCTGGAGCTCTGTTGGTGGTACAGCCATCCGAGCTGCTGTAACACCTTGGCGTGATTCGGATCTTTATCGAGCACTCGGCGATAGGCCGCTTGTGCAGCGTCGAACTGTGCTACGATCAGTACAAAGAGGTGTGCCAGTGTCGGGCGAAAGTGGGAAATCAACTTACATCTTTTTGTTGCTCATGGACATGGCCAATCTGGAAGTAGATGTCTTCTTCGGTCAAAGGGCGAGGAGGGTCGTTAACAATGTATTTGAAGCATTCCAAGCTTTGGTTGAATTTTTGCTGCTGCTTGTAAATGATTCCAAGGCGGAAATAGATTTCATTGGCCTTCTCAAAGTCCGGTGCCATGCGCATGACCTGAGAAAAGGCCTCTTCGGCATGATCAAGAGATCCGTAGCGGTCGTAAAGAATACCAATACCGTACCACAATTTGGGTTCCTTCATAAAGTAATTTTATGGTTAGCAACGCCTCCAACAACAAAGGCAACCGAATAAGAACTAACCTTGGGGTCTCGGAGGTGATAGAGCGCCTGCTGATACGAAGTGTAGGCTTCCTGCAGGTTGTCCATCATAAGGTAGCAGTGGCCTAGGCGGGCAAGTTAGTCCAAGGTGACACGAGAGAAATCTCATTGATGTAACCACATACCTAAGCTGCCCCAGGTCTCCCCACTCTGGGGGTCCAGTTTGAGGACTTGTTGTAGATATTCGATGGCCCTGGGGAATTGCTCTCGAGTGCGCAGGATCTGGGAGATGGCGGTCATGGCCGGGATGGACCATTGGTTGTGGCGGAGAGCATGCTCGTAGGCAGTCATGCCGCCATCGAGGTCGCCCATCAATTCAGTCAGACTGCCTAGATTTTGTCGTCAGTATTTCTGTAACGTAACGAATCCGAATCGATGGGGAAAAGAAAAAGAAAGGAAAAAAAAAAAAAAACACATACCGATTTGGAGCCACACTTGCTCGTTCAGAGCAGCAATTTTTTGCGCAGTCGTCGCTGGCGAGCCCTTCTGGCCTTGCGACTGTACAGAGAGGTTGCCGTTCATCTGTGGGTGCGCTGCCAGCGGACCGTGATGGGGAGGCACGCCTCCGGGCGGCGACGGCTGAGGATGGGCCATGTTCTTTCGTCTCAGCAATTGTCTGTCTCTCTCTCGCTCTCGCACTCGCTCTCGCACCGATCAATGAATTATTTTATACACAACTCCTGAATTGCGCAATGGCACAACTGAGGATGGTTGCGTGGAAGGCAGTAACCGGGGGGGCGGGTGGTTTCCGTCGCGGGTAGCGTCAGCTCAGCCTCAGGCAGGGAAGCAAGTCCGTTTTAGCTGGACCGCTGACTAGTAGTCAAAGGAGAGAGGGAGAAGACACAGGGCAGGCAGGCAGACAGAGAGAATGGATAATTGGAATACAGAGGGGGGGGGTGAAGAGGACGATAGCGTCAGGAGAGGAGAGAAGGGAGAAGGGAGAGGAAGAGAGAGAGAGAGAGAGAGAAGAAGAAGAAGAAGAAGAAGAAGGATTGGGCTTTTTTCCTCGAGGGGCGGGCGGCAGAGGGCGACTTTTGCCAAGCGGCGCTAGTGGTTGTGCAGCTCAGGGTAAGTCTGGGAAGAGAGAGAAAGAGCGCGTCTTAGCTAAGCAGCACTAGTCCGGCTTAGCCCGAGTGCTTGACACCTGCACGCCTGACTCCATAAGCTCCCTTACCTAATCACGCCCGCGCCTAACTGGGTTAGTCGAGCAGTCTAGCAGTCCAGTCTAGCCGGCCCCATAATTCTGATCCCTGCGAGTGCGACTGTGACGGTCGTCCATTCCTGCTCCGACGCTTCCCTGGCTCGCGCCATCTGGTGCACTGGCGTCGCATTCGCCATTCACTGATTCAGGCTCAGTGTTTTGGCCCCAGCTGTTTCTTGCTACGATAGGATACGGTGTACTCGGTTGTGCTAAGTAGCAGCTATACTACCTAGGTATGGATGATGTGTCAAGCGAAACGACTCGTGGCCGAAGGTGTTTATTTATTTAATACGTAGTCCAAAGTTAATGGTGGTGGCCCTGGTGGGTCACTGGATATGAATTTATGGATGAGATGAGAATGTTAGGTAATCCGTCTTGCTCCTCATCCGTACTACGGAGTAGAACGCCGCCGTAGTAAAAATAATAATCCTTTGTCGGATCATGGATGTCCTGCGTGACGATTCAGGGTCACGGGAAGCGGCCAAGGAATCGCAAATGGCGCCAAGCATTTAGGATGAAATGAATGACTGCACGGTCCCGCAGGCGCATGTGGGCTGTGGCCCGTGAGCCACACAAGCTAAGCTGCGGTGCCGAGCATCCTCCGTCGTTTGCCTCTTTGGAACTTTTCGTTTGCGCTCCACCGGCTCCACCGCCCCCACACGCTCCCTTGGGCCAATCACAGAGCGCAACGTACGTCCTACCTACCATTTCCGGCTAGTGCCATCTCCGTTACGGAGTACGGAGCCACTCAGGCGCCTAAAATAGCCCCGCGCCCCCACTGCCCCCCAGGCTGTCGCTTTCATCTAGACGAAACAGGAATGGGGAATTCATCCCTTGTCCGTTCACTGTCTAACTCGTATGCGAGCGACTACTCGGTAGTTCGTTATAGACTAGTTATAGACTATGGACTATAGACTACGGAGTATAGACAAGTGACTGTGCCGTGCATGCTGCATAACCTTACATAGTACATACGTATCATAGGCCGCATTTGCTGCTCCGGGTCTGTAGTATCATGTATGTACTAACATGTCGATCCGGTAATTACTGCGCTTCAATCATCGATGGCCTGGCAGTCGTTCCCGCTGCAGTCAGCTCCACGCTCGGGCCGTCGATATCCAAGACGTCTAATTTGCTCTCTCTATCGACTACCTTGTGGTACTTACTACTGCTCGAGCCCGTTTGCTGTTGCCAATGTTGCCATCACTGAGGATGCTCGATATACCGATACAAACGGCATTTACTATTACTGGGTGAGCTACTTATCCGTGGGCACGTGGTCTGGGGGGGAGAAGGGAGCACCACCAACGTCGACGTATGAGCAGGTAGAGCGACCTGTAGTATATGCAGTGATGCACCGTCTATTTTTCCAGTTCTGAGAGCTAACGCTCCCAGTCAGGATGCTGGCTTACAGTTACCTGCGATTCCGGTCTGCTCTGGAGCTGTAGGGCGTAAGAGACGGATGTGGAGCATGCGCTAGGGTTAAGGTTAGGGTTATACGACACGTACATAGTAGCTGGGAAACAAGTTGCTGGCTGTGGCAGCACACGTCCTGCTGAGACTCTCGCAAGATTCCAGAAGATCGTACAACTATTGGTCTAGCCGCTAGAGTAGTCATCGGCGGTAGGCTTAATAGAGCAGGACAAGTGGCTGTGGCGTGGCCGGGCGCTTCTCCGCAGGACATCAGCGACGGATACAACTTTTCACTCGCGGGTCTGAGCAAAGCGAGGGCGGAAGCTTGCTATACAATAAGAACAAAAAAGTACTTATATCTGGTAGGTAGTACTAGTGTGTACAGGAAACAATCGAACTCCTCCTACCTTGTGCTCCGGAGTCCGTACCATACATGTAGCGGAAAATGGGTATTCTGCATTACCATTGGATGGATATAACGGACGTCGGGAATCATTCCGGCGGAGTTTCCTCCGGTTTCCTCCTTCTCAACCAGACCGTCCATAATTCCTACAGCCCATATTCTCTTCTGGCATTCCTTAGAAACGAGCATGGAGAGATCCAAGTCCAGCATGTATGGCCAGGCTTGCATGCAATGCTACAAGGCAAAGTGCCGCTGTGTGCCAAATCCAAGAGGCGACGGTTGCGAACGGTCAGTATGGGATTTGTATGTTCATACACCACACACACGACTGATGGCCTCGCAGATGCCGCCGTCTCAAGAAACAGTGCCAGCCGTCAGATTCGCTTCGGAGACGCAATACTCAGAAAGTCGAAGAGTCTGACGCCCGAATCGCCCGGCTGGAGGGCAAGTTAGAAACGTTATTATCTGCCATGCAATCCGTCGTCAGTTCTTCCGGATCTTTGCCTGAGATCCAACGGCTTCTTGACGAAGAGAGAATTCCAAGATCAAAGCCCACCCCGGCAAGCTCCAATGCTCACCACGCTAGCACCAGCGGAGAGCTGACGCCGCTATCGCCGACGGACCTAACGCTTGCCAATCGCCATTCTACGTTCCCATATGATATATCGCAAGGCGAAGCGGAGGAGACGCTTGCTTTTTTCCAATCCCAGATGCTGCCGTTATTCCCATTTATCAACCTTGCTCCAGGTTTAACCGCGTGGCAATTGCACCAAATCCGGCCCTTCCTATTCCAGGCCATCGTCACTGTTACTGCGTTCTCGACACCAACAAGGCTAGCGCGAGCCGAGGAGCTACTGCAGGTCCTTATGACATCTGCGTTTCTGAATGCTCAATCGAATATAGACCTACTACTTGGATTACTCACGTATCTAACGTGGAGTACCGATGCGTTTCTTGGAAGAGCAGACCTCCTATCGCGTCTTATGATGCTCGCCATTTCGCTGGTGTATGATCTGCGCTTGTTCAAGCCATCACCACCAGACATTAAGATTATCATGACAATGACTCAAGGGCAGGCATATGAGAATGAGCAGAATGCCACCGAGGAATCAGTTCAGGAGCTTATGGAAAAGCAACGAGCTGTCCTAGCATGTTTCGTTTTGAGCTCCAAGTACGTGTTTTATCCTTTTAAATAAACATCGAATGTCAGAGACTTATGCTGCTAGTCTTTCATCTCACCTGGGGCGTCTGGATGCTCTGCGATGGACACCTCAGATGGAAGAGGCACTTCGCATTATTGGAGCGAACAAGACATGCTCGACGGATGAACTCTTTGCACTCCAAGTACGCTTGCAACTACTGAAGCAAAGAGCGGCTTACATTCGAGAACAGTACGAGATAGATCGTGCTCCATCCGTTCCTGGCTTGTTGTATCTCAAGACACTACGGGGACAGCTGCACGACATAATTGCTTCCTTTCCATCAAGTCGTCAAAAAGGCAAGTCTCTCAGATAACTGAATAGGTAGATTGCCAGTTGCTGACAACGGCGAGTTCCAGGAATCCTCATTATGTACGCAAAACATGTCGAGCTATACATAAACCAGCTCGCTTATTCGATCTGTTGGGGATCACCCCTTCTCAACCTGTCAGTCAACCTGTCAGGGCCAAACAGTGATGGTGGACTCATACCCGGATTTGAGCGGCTCGATTATTTGTGGCAGTCCGTCGAAAACATCAAGTTGTGGTTGGATAATTTCTACAACATTTCTCCTTCGGACCTTGTTGGCTTCCCATTCCACTTCTGGTCACATATGATCCGCTGTATCACGGTTTTGAAGTACCTGTCTGTGCTTGACGATCCGGCTTGGGATCGCCAGGCGGTGCGCAATACAGTCGATCTAATATCTACGCTGGACTGTATGGCGCGAAAGCTTGATTTTAGTGGCAAGGAAAATGGACAGGGTCTTGATAGCGACGACAGCCCGTTTAGGCTTTTATCGAAACTTTTAATCAGGTGTCGGGCTTGGGCGGATATGCGGTGGAACAACATCTCCCCATGCGCTGCTGAGTCACAGCGGAGCGTCGATTCGGATGCGAACAGTCATACCGGATACATACCAGATCTGGATCAGATAGCCTGGATCCAATCAATGGATTTGGAGAGTGATCGGTGGTTTGAAGATGCGTTGGGGTGGCCTACGCCTACAGCTCCTCCTTAACAGTCGAATCGCCATTCAGCCTAGATTTTTTAATTTTAGTAAGAACATCAAAATATCACATCAAGATATATATATGCTTAAAATATACCTAAAATCTGGCATTTAGAAGTATTAAAATAGATTAACCACGTATCTGCTGTCCTTATTCAGCATCAACACTTGTTTCTAGTCTCGCTACCGACGTAGTCATGGAGTTTGGCTTGACATCGTTTTAATATTACGAGGCCTGAACAGAATTTACTCGTAAAGTTGGCATACGTGAACTCAAACTCTTGGAAATGGCGAAACAGGACATCATTCTTCCTCGTTATCAAACTTCCTCATAAAAGACCTGTTCATTCGGACAAACCAACAGAAAATCACTTCTGCTACACCCTGATACATCACAACACCCAAAATGATCCATGGATGTTGATGAAATGTTGGCAAACTCGAGAAAACGGAGCGAAGTCGGTCTATGTCAGTCAGTGCATAGACATTAAAAAAATTCGTACAACGAGATCTTCCTCTAGGTAGCGACCGAATGTGACATCTACCTAGGTAGGTTGTTGCAAGATCCCAATCCTTACATGCCACGGACATCTCCCATGATATTTTCCATACCTAGGTAGGTGGTGAATCTCTATTTCCTTCTGAATGAATTAACATCTCTGTCAATGAGTCTTCGAATCCACTGGGGTTGCAAATAAGCTAGGCTGTTTCTAGCAAATCGGGCCAAATATTAATAGAGATATTATCTGACAACGTGATTTTACCGAGTTAGTAAATATTGCTTTAAAAGTTATGGAAGTTTATTCTTCAAACAATCTTAGTGAGAGCTGATTGATTCCGCATTGATCTCTGTTCTGATACAAGATTTTGGGAAGCATGGACAAACGAGGTCTAGTACTTGACTCAGAAGGCAGGACGAGAGTGCACTAAGAGCATGGAACTGGAACATCCTGTTGTACATCCCGGCTTCTACCATAGATAGTCTAAACATGGTAATTATTGCAGACTATGTCGACCTCCTATTTAGGGAAACATCAAGCTCTTCTAAAACGGTGTCTCTGCCATCCTAACGAAGAATTCTGTCAAATAAAGATGGGACATTCCTCGATGGATAGGCATGTAGTATGCGCTCAAGAAGTCAATTCAAAGACACTCAATTGTACCTAGATAGACATGTTAGCAAGCACTACATAAATTTGTAGATTAGTATGCACTCATAAAGCCACTTACCTAGGAAAGAGGGCTCATCTGGCAGATCGATGAGCACCACATAGCAGAACACATTCAGATAACCACCTAGAGGCAGCACCCATCGATGCACATTAACATGCAGCAGATGTGTAAGTGGGCTTGGAGAGATTTTACTTGATTACCTAGGTACCTTCAATTGGAAGACACACTCTAAAGGTTTTTGTCTTAATATTATAAAGAATAACCGCTTGTATGAGTGTGATCGCAAATTTGGTAATATTCCCAGTAAGACACGTCTTAATACGCGGATGGTAACGATATTTGGCGGGCTTTTATTAAAGTTTCAGTACTATTACAGCTTCAATACGGACATCCTCGCAATGGTTTCCTAGTTAGGAGACCTATTCTCCGCTATGGAAGGAACAACGAAGGACAAACTCCTGCATTTGTCTGGGTATTGAAGCATACAATACAATTATTTGCAGAGGATTGACCCTCAATCAAAGCGTCCACGTGACTCGGACTGTACTGTGTCAGTAGTACGGTATTATCGTCTACCTAGGTATGGTGTTTTGCTTCAGACTGATGGCGCAAACGCGTAGTATCTGCGGCTAGACGATGTACGTACTTATTGCTTGGCATGTTTTCTTGGACTTCACATGCCTCTGTTTCCTGCGTAGTAGCAGATGCAGATCTCTATGTACTCCGTAGTATGGGGATGGTAGTCATGTATGATTGTTACCGGCTCCCGGCACAGCTCGGATACCATGGCCTAGGTACGTAGTATTCTAGACCGCTGCCAATGCTATGAGAAGCTTTGCTGCCTCGTATTTTGTACAGTATCAATGCTCCGTAACGAGGTGAGATATACGTTGCCAAGTTGACTTGCTAACAAACAACCGCAATCACATCAGCAAATTTTATCAATTCGTACCACATTTCACCCAAAGCATGGGAAATGCGGTCAAGGCTGAACCTTCCAACAGCCTTGGAAGTAAACAACAACATCTTGGCGTGAGGAAAGGAGAAAAAGGGTTTGTCAAGTTCCACTGTAAGCTTCGAGAGTCTGAACTCTCCAATTGCAAACTACGAAACACTGCAGCAGTGCAGGCCCAAGGGCGTTACTCTGTCATGCGGCGTAGGCATGGATGATGGACCAGGACATGGAAGTCATGAGTCATGACCCATGATCGACAGATAGTTATCCTGGTTATACGCAAATACATGGCTCTCCAGCTTCTTCCATGTGTGAGGAGTTCCAACCGCAGTGTCACGCCGAGACATTGGCAAAGCTGGGCACGGAAATTGGCCGTTAGAACCGGATATTTTTCATTCCCGGAACCGGCCCTGTCTGTCTGCGTTCAAGATCTTGACGCGTACTGCACCACGGTGTACATCGAGAGGAAGGAGTCAACGATTTGTATATATACTAACAATATAACTCCGTATACTTATAAGTTAGTTAACTACAGAGTACTTAACAGACTTTGTACGGAGTAAGACTCAGTAAGTAGACGGCGCTCAGCGCAGCCAATCACAACGCGCCAAGCCCCGCTGTGGCGGGTACTGTGACAATACGGTACAGCAATACGGCACAAAACAGGCCAAGCGCGCTACCTCTACCGGCGCAGCCAATGAGCGCGCGCCCAGCGGCGGCTTGAGCATTGCCAAGAGGCTCGGCATGCTCACAAACCTGGTCTTGGCGGCCCTGTTTTTGTTTCCCTCTGTGCCAGCCCCAAAAAATGACTTTATGATGGCCCTCTCCGCCGCCCTGTGTCTGTCGGCTTCTTGGCGGGAAAAGAGCCTTTCTGACGAATTCCGCTCTGCCCTTTTTTTTGATCCCTGATGCTCCTCCGTATACTACTTCCGCCCGCTGTTTCGCTGCGGAGCGCTGTGTTGTCGTCGTTGTCGTCGTTGCTATAACTAGGGACGTCTGCCTCCCCCGCTGATCCCTGGAGTCCACTGTCTTGTCCTACGCTGTACCTTCCGCTGCTGGCATATTGGTCCCTCATCGACAACCCTACATTCCACACACCCTGTCGACAATGTACCACTATTGAGCAACCCCTCAGGGAGCTGCCGACGACTGCCCGGTTACGGCCTTGGGAGGAGAGAGAGAGAGAGAAAGGAAGGAGGAGATACGCCATGTCACGAGAATCTGGACCTGGTTATGGCCCTGGACATGGACATGACCCCTACGCAATTGCCGCTGGAGATGAGCAGTTTGCTGCTGATATTTCAAAGGGCTTTATCCACGTCTCACAAAACCACCAGCAGCAGCAGCAATATCGAAAACAGCAGCCTAGTATCTCTTCAACCCCCCTCAATTGCTACCCCCCAACAGTCTCATCACCTGAGGCGCGAATGTCCATGTCCGCCGGATCGTCAGCGGGCTCGTACTCGCTGCCCCCAGGGGCCATGTCGTCGTCGTCACATCCCAAGGACACCACACATGCGGAAGCAGGCCTCATCTCGGACCCGCACAAAGACGACCGTGCCCGGCTTAGCTGGACGGCTGATATTTCGCTGTCCGATGGTGGCCGCAACTCGCGCAGCCTTCACGACGCACCAAATACCGTGACTGTATATGCGCCGGAAGACAAGGAGAGGGAAACGAGTCGAGAGCCCAATGCGGTTTTGGTATTGGTGGGTTGCCTGTTTTCTTCTTTTCCGGCATGATTTACTGATTACTTCGATCGTGTTTGCAGCTTTTATTCTCCACACCAATTCCCTTCTTCTCGATATGCACTGCTATCTACACACTTGTTGCCCTGTTGCTGGTGATCTTCACGAGCCCCCTTCGACTTTGTCCTCCTACCGCTTTCTTCCGTTCGACCACTTTCTCCACCCAGCTGTGCAAGTTTCTTGTGCCAGCACTGCGCAATCACGAGCGTCTTGCTCAGTCTAGCACTTCGTCACACTACCATAACAACCACACCAATCTCTCCTCTCCATATAACAATAACAACACCCGCGGTGGTACCACCGACCATTTCTCTGCAATCTGGCTGATTGTAGTCCTCACTCTGGCCCCGGTCTTGTGCCTGGGACTGTTACTCGCAGTCTGGATAGCGGCGTTTTTCTGGATCTTTGCCATGATTCTCGGCAACCCGGACGGTACCGAGAAGGGCGATGACGGCCGAGCTGCTGTTCTCGGCGTGAATGCATGGTGGCAGACGTGGTTGAGAAAGTGCCGAGTTCGCCAAACACGATAACCAAACCATTTCTTTCTTTCTCGCTCGATTGGCAAGTGAGAAAAGGAGGGTTATATCTATACAATAGCATTTTCAGGTGTTGGCGTTTGTTTCTTTAGCATTCCCCCTCTGTCTTCACAATTATCATATAGTCTGGGACGATGAATATGCATGGTTTACATTTGATATGCGGGGTGGGAGGATTACTATACTATACATTTTATACTGTTGTGTTGAAGATACCAGACAAATGCCTTGGGTATTTATTTAACTAGATTAGGAAGTATCCCTATTCATACTTTCAAAGACATGCACAACGAATAGGGTATTATTTGAGATACCTATAAAAGAATAACACGAGCACCTCTTTTCTTCTCTTCGTGAACTATCTCATAACAATTTGCTTCGATTTTTCTTTTCAACGTGTGTGTCTAACCGTGCAATAAACAGTAGATATGATATCATCATCATCGCCCATGTCCATGTCCATGTCCACGTCCTCTTCCTCTCGTCTTCGCTACAAACCCACTCCCACTTCTCCTCCTCTTCTCAATCCTCGTCGCGCCGTGAGTCTTGGGCATACCCAGTCCTCTCCTCCCAGCTGCGATTCCACCGCCTCTGCCACTGCCGCTACCGCTACCGCTATTTTGATTTCTATTATTATTGCTATCGTCGTCGCCATCGCCATCGTCAATGTCCATCCCATCAGCGCCAGAAGAGGCTGCGTTCTTCTTGCTATTGCTGAACTTGAGACGGCCCTTTTGTCCGCGGCGCACCGCGCTGGGTCCACTGACTGCTTCGAGGTAGGCATTGATTCCGCTTTCGTTGCTGGCGCCGGTCATTTGGACATCATCATTTCTATTGCTATTGCCGTCGTCATCGTCATCGTCTTCACGTAGAATGAGTTTGCCGTCAATGTCCACTTTGGCGCCGCGCTTTTTCCTATTTTTGCCGACCCCGGCGTCCAGGAAGCGGAGCGATGGTTTGGTGGTTGATATAGATGCCAGTGCGTCGGGGGCCAGGAGATCGAGAGGGTTGGATTCCGGCGATAGCTCGCGGATGTATTGCTCGCCGTTTGCGCCGCGTTTGCCGTTTTGACTGCCCTTGGTTCTGGGGGGTTTGCCTTTGGTGGCGCGTCCTGCTTCGTCTGCATCAGCATTAGTATCGTCGGAGTCGGAGTCGTCAGATGATATGTCTGAGCCGTAGACTGCTTTGTCGAATTCGTTGGTGAATGCGTCTCCTCCTTTCGCAGTGTCCTCGTTCTCGTCTCCGGCACCGGCTCCGGCTTCCTTCTTCTTGCGCTTCTTGCGCTCACGCTCTTTGCGGATATTGACGACTAGTTTGCGATCTGCTTCGCCGACGAGACCCTCGATGAGCGGGCCGCCGAACCGCCGGACGAGACGGTCAAGAATGCCCTTGACTTTTGTGCGCAGACGGCCCTTGTGCTCTTTGCTCCATACCATGAGGTTCGGGACCATGGAGTCGAGACGCGGGCGCATCATTTCGTCGGGGAGACAGACCACGGCGACCTTGGCGAATCCAAGGACTGAGCGGACGATTTCGCGGTTGTTGCTGGTCAGGAAGAGCTCGACGGTCTGCACGAGGTCGGATTGTGTTTCGGTGGTGATTTGGGTGCGGAATTCGAAGAAGAGGCGTGACAATGCCGTGACTGACGCGGCTACCATGTGTGGTGAAGTGCCGGCGAGACCGGCAGAGACCATGGTGAAGAATTCTTCGAGTGTGGCTGCTGCATCTGGAGTGTCGTCGGGCATGTGTGGGACGAGAGAGTTGCGAATTACTGTCCCTGGTGGATTGCGCTCGCTATCTGTGATGCGCTTGGCGAGGTGGATGAGAAGATCGAAAGCGGCTGTTCGTGCCTTGTCGTTGGATTCTTTGCATCCGAGGATAACTTCGGGCAGGATGGAAGGGATGAAATGCAGGTCAGACGTGGGGAGGAAAGTGACCAGCTCGTTGATAGCAAGGAGTCGGTCACGCCGGGCTGGGGTTGGGGTCTTGTCGGCTGTTGATAGCAGTAAAGCTTGGAGTTCTGCGCTGCGTTCAATCAGAGCAGCCTGTCCGGTTTCCGTCGACGCCAGACGAGGGATGAGTTTGTATGCTTTCTTAATGAGTTGCGCGTCTGATGAGACGTCTCTGTTCAGCACCACGGAAGCGATGCGGAAGAGGTTTGCGAAGCTCGTCCTCGGAAGGTAGATAGACATGGCAATCAGCAAATCAACAAGCGTGTGCGATGTCGGTGGCATCTTGTTGTCTGTTCCCTTTTGCAGATTGCCCTGTTTGGCGGCTGCTTCTTCGGATGGGAGTTCAGTCTCGAGCATGCCTGTGACTCGAGTGAATGTTTCTTCCAGTTCCTGAGATATAGTTTAGCATGGAACTTCAACTTAAGATAGACTGGAGATAAAACTCACGTTCTTAGGCGTAATGCTCAAATACGCATTGACACACTGCAAAATATATCCTCTATAATGAGGCAGCGTCTGACTGTACACATTGAACAGCACAGCTAACAAGTTGCTTGCAAACCCAGCGAGATGCGCCAGATTCTTTGATGCGGCATCTTTAGTAATTCGCCGCTGAAGCACCATATTCTCACCCTCAGGCCCCGTCTCAACCTCGAGAATGGCTTGATTGGACTCGACAAGATTCTGCAATGCGCGGCAAACATCGACACGCAGTTCCGTCTGCTTATAGAGCACGTTGGACAACAACTCAGCAAAGCCCTGGTCAAACGCCGACGTCAGATCAAGCGGTAGCTCGCAGTACCCCGGAAGAATGGACCAGGTTTGTTGGATGATAGTTTCGAAGATCTTCACTTCCACGGTCTTCTCTGCCTGGCCAAATTCCAAAACGCGCTGATACAAAGCCTCGCTCAATGGACCCATCTCCGAGCGGAAATGCACAAGATCAGTGTTGGAGACATTATCGCGGAGAATGGGCAGAAGCCACACACGACCGGGTTGGCCGGGCTTTTGCTCGATGATGTTCAGCGGTAGGATGCGAAGGACTTCAGCAGGGCCCATTGCGTAGACGGCTCGGCCAAGCACTTCGTCAGCTTCCTTTTTGCCCTGAAAGGAGTCGTTACTGCGTAGCTCGCCGACTGTCTTGACAATGTTGAGAAGGTAGGGTGACGACCGCCATTTGAAGGCTTCAAACATTGTCGCACAGACGCTGAACACCTCCACCCAAGCAACCTGGTACTTGACAGAAAGGAGGTCCATGGCAATTTTGGCAAGCTTTTCCAAGGTCTTCTCGTCGTAGACAGACGGCTCTACAATGACATTATCAGGCACGCAGTTGGCGAGGAATGAAATGAGGCATTCAGATGCAGAAATGCGAATATTTTTCGATGGCGAGGCCAGGAAAGAAGCAATCAGCTCGAACAGACTTGGGAGCTTCTCGAATGTGTCTTCCGGGTTGATTTGAGCGGAGACATCGTACCCCCGCGAGAGGACGGCAATCCATGGAGGCAGAAGTTGAGAGTCGTTTTGCGCCGGCCTTAGTTCTTGAATAGCCTCCAAAAGACGCGGAAGCTTTGAAGAAGAGAACTCGTCTGCCATTCCTTCAAAGATGACTTCGAAGACCTCGAATGCGCCCATCGTGATGAATTCGTTGCTTGATCGAGACACGTTCATGAGCAGTTCGCACAGAGCCTCAATTTTCTTGCTCGGCCACCCTCCCGAAGCAGCGGCTACTGTTTTCACGAGATGCAGAGAATGTATAATGGCGGGCTCGTGGTGAGATTCCTGTTTGTTGTGGTGTCTGCTCTTCTTGATCTTCCCAGCGGCAGCGATGCTGTCGGTCAGCGTTTGCATAGCTGTCTCTGCACACATATCTGCAGCCGGGTGGTCGAGTGACGGACTCGGCGGGGGGTTCTTGAGCACCTTGACCAGGGCATCTTGAGCTCGCTTGCGGACCTTGGGACGATGGTCCACGGCCAGGCTTAACAGACCAGCTGTTGCTCGGCGCGGGCCGATTTGCGTATGCGGGAGAGCCCATGAATTCGAATCTTGGGCGATCAGAAGTGTCTCCAGGACACCGATTGAGGGGCGCAGCAGCGGCGCTTCAACGTCGGGCAGAGTGAGCGCGGGGACGAGACTGGACAGGATCTGGGAGAACTTGGAGCGCAGCAGCGGTGCAGGCACGTATTCTGCAGTGATGTCGAGCAAATACACCACTGATGTGGCGAGGTCTTTGTTGACGATCCCATGGGTGGTGTTGAGTGCCTGGCTAAGGAGGGCAAGTAGAGCGGCGAAGTATGCTGTTCCTGAGAAGTCGGCCTTTTGATCGCGAAGTGTGTCCTCGACAGCGTTCAGAACGACGGCAGTCTACAAAAGGAGAAAGAGCAATGACTGTCAGTTTTCTCTCTCTTTCCTTTCTTTGTCTTTCCTCACGATGTGGCTGCACTCACATGGTGTTGGTTCTGAAGCTTGGGCGATTTGATTTTCTCAAACTTCTCAGCTAGCGTTGCCATGATGGAATAAATGAGATGCCACAGAGGGCAGAGCAGCTACGGGAGTCGCACAAAGCGAGGTATATTGCAGAGCCAAGTCCAATCGCCTGGGTGGTGCACTTGTAGTACGGACTTTGTACGGATCGTGAATTTTTGGGCGGACCCGATAATAATTTTCATTTTCACACGAGGCTTGGCGGCCCTATCGATAAGACTAAGACTCAACCACTACGAGTACAATGTCTGTATATTATATATTACTGTGCAATTGTATAGTGCTTTTCACTTGTTTCAAAAAAATATAAAATTGTTTTACATTTATGATTTTGCTGCCCTAGAAAAGCACCTCTCCGCTATGCTCCGGCTCGAAGCCGTGGCTCTGTAATTTCCCAGTGCTCTTTTTGTCTTTCCTCTTGCGCTCTTCTTCTTCTCTATTCTTCAGCGCTCTGACTTCTCCGATGGGCGCCTTTGTTAAAAAGGGAGGCACGTCGTCTTCCTTGTCGAGGTCCTGAATCACCGATGTTAGTCGAACAGCACAGATTAACCATGAGAGTGATGTCTGTTCACGCACAATCTCTCCTAATAGCAGAACATTCTCCCCCCGGACTAGATATAGTCCAACATGCTCTTCGGCGTAGAGTTTCCCCGCATATAATCTTTCCACCGTATCCTGCAGGACCAAGTTTGCTATAGACGGTGCAAGGGAGAGGCATGTTAGATAGATGATCTTTTCTGCGCTATATCATGTATCATACCGAATTGGTCCCAGCTTCGAAGAACGCCGATTAATTTCCGGCCATCACGGAGGACGAGAACGAGTTTTTCTGTAGTTAGTTAGCAGTTTCCCTTCCTTTTCCGTCCTTTGTCTTCCCGTTGAATACGCGCAGAACGAAATCCAGGCCATCACTCACTATCTGTCAAATCGAGTAATTGTGCAGCCGTCGTGAACATCTGCGGGGGCAGTTGCGGAGGCCCTTGAGCCGGTAGCGACGGCGGAGGGGCACCAGCACCGGCAGCAGAGTGATGGGGACTGCCGGTATGATTGTGATTCCGTATGGGTAATCTATCCATATTATCAAGGTCGGGGTCAGGGTCAGGCTTCGTTTTTTTCTTTCGGCGCCTCGGGAGGTAAGAGTTATCAGAGTAGGTAGGTCACGTCACGACTGCAGAGGAAGAAGCAATTCTGGCCTCTCGCATTCTGGAGTCTCGACGCGGAAACTCTACAAAAGAAGAGGGTAAGGAGAAAGGTGCTCTAATTAATGTACACGATTCATTGCGGCATTGCCCTTGCTGAGGTTGTTGAATCAAGCTGCGTTGAGGAGAATGGAAGCGACCGTGTCTGACTTTTTGCGCTTGCAGCCTCAGGCTCGAAACTCGCACTCCGCTAGATTCCGCTTCTCATTGGTCGGTTTCTCATGCTTCGATTTCCCAATTTGTATTTTTATATATTTTTATATTTTTATCTTTCATTTTATTTATTTATTTTCAGTAATCGTTGTGACGGTTAGCGGGGCGCAGCTTTCGGCCCCCGACCAACCAGCGCACGGAACGGAAAAGAAATTCCCCGATCCCGTTTAGCGCGGGGCCGTGGAAGTACTGTGTATACCATATGGGGGATAGCGGTTCGTCTCGCCGCTTTAACAGGAGCTGCCCCACTGGGTGAGGCCTATATAAACTGCGAGTGCGTCCCCGAACGACGATTGTCAATTCCACGTCTCTTGTTTCTTTTCTACCGCTCCGGCTACTCACCTCTTTCTCAGCCGTGTCTGCCTAGTGGGAAACTACACGAATCGCTGATCCTAGCATCTTCCCTCCCCCCTGCGCGGATCCACCCCATTCCTGCGCCGCCTCCCCTTCTGCACCGTGACTACTTTGGAGTAGTTGACAGAAACTACAGTCCTTGGGTTCTACCAAAGCAGTGAGCCATCATCTACAATTCAGATGATGAGAAGATGACTTGTATCGAAGATTTGTCTTTATTGTTCTCTCGCTGTACCAGCTGTGATGGCCGCATTCCTCTCAGTCCTGGCTTCACTAGCACGACTGTGGCCGCTAGGAACTTCAGCAGTGCAATCTATTGGGCGGGGCTCATAGTCCGGTGACTCAATCATGTGGTATTCGGACGGGAGGCATCCTGATCTCGGACACGCCGGAAATGAGCCCATCTGTGCACGGATGCTGATTCCACCAGTAGAAATGCTGCGCAATGCCCGTTTGATAGCGCCATATCCACTGTTCGAGCCGACGCATTTGTCGAGGAAGTGCTGGTAGGGTCTGAAGGCAAGTGTAGCCAATAGCAAAAATCCCGCATCATCTGAGCTGGCATTTACGGCTGCAGAGCTGAAAGGGGCTGACACGTTCATTAAGGCAGATTTGCGAGGATGCTGATCCTGGTCTTACAAGCGTCAAATCCACTTATAGGACGCCTTGATTCGCATGGCAGCGACGAGATGGTGGTAATCAGACCACTTTGGTCACAGATGTGGCCAGCAATGCCTCAATTGTGGGACGGGAACGGAGTTGCATATGAGGATGAGTAGCATCGGGCGTGCTTCTAGACCATGTCTCATTTTTGAGCTTGGATTTGGTTCATTTGATTAGAAATCGACCAGTCCGTTGATTACGACGAGTGCATCGTCAATGCCGCCGTTCTTTGTTGCAGGTGGAGACGACGGTGATGGAGAATGTGTCAGTGGCAGCGATAGCGACATGCGAGGAGACTGACAATCGTCTTTTTGCACCTTTGTATCCTGAGACGGATATAAAGACCTCTCAGTCCGCGGCAGGATGGAGTGCATCCATCGGACATCAGTTTCGTTTTCCCTGACCTCTCTATATCCATTCCACGATCATGGCTGTTACCTTAGAAAACATCAAATTTTACCGTCCCCATTCACTTCCTGCACGTCCTATAACGAGCATATCTCCTAATAATCGTTCAACTCCCTTCCTCTACCCCTCAAAAAGAGTTAATCCAAAACTTTCCATTCACTCAAGTTCCCTCACATCCTTCCCACAAGCAGCTTTGCATCATACGCTTCCCCCTCGTCCACCAGCTGTTGTCTCCTCCATTCACAGTTCAGAGCGTACAATTTCACCGATTACCTCAAGCACATCGAATGCAGTCCATACCCATCCCGCGCGTTCGAATGATTTCGACCGAGCGTTCGGTGACTTTTCAGTCGTCGAGGGTGAAAAAGATGAGGAAAAGGAGTCTTTAGTCCGCTTGCCTGTGAAAGGTACACTTCCGATTCCCTATTCATGCAACCTGTCCGTTCTTGGCTTACATATAAAAGTAGGAGACAAAGATGACGATAGCAACAGTGCACATGCAACTTCGTCAGATCCAAGAATCGCAGTTGAATGTGTATCGTCCGCCTTCACCGCAAAAGTGCCCTTGAAGCCGGCAGGAAGTGCGGATCTCTCGCAGCCACCTAGTCAAGGTCAGACAGAGCTACCGGAGCAAGCTAGTGATGTCACACCTATACTACTAGATCAAGGTCTATCACCACGCTGCATACCTGAAACAGCAACATCAACACCAGTCCTCGAGGATTCCACTCTGAGCGATATACCGACGCTATCTTCTGCATCGGGATCGCCTACAGTTAGTCCGGGTCAAAGCCAGCAAACTTTGCCCACTGGTATCCCTCAGCAGTTGGAGCCTCGCAGAAGCAGTTCGCCAATTGAAAGCATCGAGTCACAGGATATTCTGGAAGACTTCATGCTTGCTACCTCATATCTATCGGAAGAATTTTCGAATTCGTTGCAGAATGAAGCAGCATGCCTTTCCAGCCCCCCGTCTCAACCAGTCGTGATCCCTGCTCTGTCTCATTGCTTAGACCCGTTGCAGGGATCACCTGACTGGTCAGCGTCTCATGATCAGTCTCACTGCGCGAGTCAGGTCGCGGAAGATCCTGATGTGTCTGTGTCTGACAACGAGAACGGTGCAGAACACGTTGACAACATTGATAGAGACGAATCAAGTGAACACTTGCGTCCAGCGAAACGGTTGAAGAGGAGTCATATACTTGATACAATCTCATCAACTTCTCAAGAAACAGTCCCACAGTTATCCTCAGAGTCTCCATTCACCAGACAGCCCGAATCGCCACAGCAAGAGGCGAATCCGGAAAGCGAGTCAATCCCCGTCCAAGGCTTTCTCAAACTACGATGTATTGGATCCGAGGTCGTCTATTGTCTAGAGTTATCCCAATCCGATTTTTCGTCATTTTTCGTGGGTGAAAAAACGGAAGGTATTCGACAATCTCGACAGAATGGTCATTCTACGGTTAGAGCGCGATTCTCACCAGAAGAAGATGCGTTCATCGTTGAATTGAAAAACAAGAATTTTAGCTGGGACATGATTGAGGATCAATTTGCGCAACGATTTCCATACCGGAGTAAATCGTCACTGCAGGTGCACTATTGCACTAAACTGAAGGGCTCGACGAAACGAAGTAGAAAGAGGCAGGTCAAGAGCCGTCCGTCCTGATCTAGGCACGGCATGATAGATTAAACTAGGATGATTACAAGCAATACTGTTATCTGTATCACTTTCTGCCAGCATATTGCACCGGCTTGTTGATAGAGAACTGTAGGCAAATGGAGGAATGTATTCGCGATCTTCTAAGTCAAGTTGTTACCCACATAATAGCTAATTTGAGTGACATACTTAGAAGCCGATCAAGACAGCCACATCATACAATAGCCACTCTTTACTTCTCACGTTATCTCTAAAAAGGCGATTATCTCCTGAGCGGGCATTCTTCCCAGCATGAAACAGACATAACACATTGAAATTTGACTCCTATATAGTAGGATTAAGCTATTGGCTAAAGCAATCTTCAACCCAGAGCTAGGCTTCCACCACGTTCGGATAAAAGTCTAAACAAGATCGAATCTGCTTGTTGCAATGAGCATAGGGACAAGGATACTTGAACAAAGAGCCCTTGGAGTCAATGTCCTCCACGCAAGCTTTGCAAAGAGTATGGCCACAGCTCAGAACTATCCAGCTCTCGTTAAATGTCCGATGGCATAGAACACACTTCAAAATATTGCGCCGCTTTTGTTCATTGATTTGTCGCTGTAAATATTGAACTTGAAGCTGCAACTGTTTCTTGTCCTTCTTCCATTGATTTCTCTCTTGTGTCAGTCGTTTGTTCTCCTTTTCCAAGACATCATATGGTTCTGTGACTTCCTTCACAAATTGCTTCTGATGATTGTTAGCCAATATTGAGAAACTGAGACAAGAACTTCTTACGATTTTAGACCGAAAATCTACCGCATCGGAGTCGTCTCTTTTCCGTTTGCGTGGAGGAGGTGCCGAGATCGCGTGTTCCATTGTGTCTTGATAATCTTGATAAGTATAATCAGGGCGACGACCCGTATTTCGACGTCGCGGTCGCGTATGATTATCCTCCTCGTCGTCACTTATTTCGATGACTGGTGAAGGGGAGCCCGCTGCTTCTCCGACCTCTTCACTGGGTAACAATCGTTCACTAGGCGGCTGCCGCGGAGGCGAATCCTCATCGAAGGGAATGGTTGAGGGAGGAGAATCAAATATTGTCTGAGCAGCAGCTTCAGTAATAGGCTCTTCGCCTTCTGCCGTATGTGTGAAACCTGGATGATTCGAGTCATCCATCTGAATAGGAGCATTTTGGAGTTGTCTCTCCATTTTGATGGAAGTGTCGAAAGGCGCGAAAGATTAAGATGTTGGGAGATTATTCTATCTGGGTGGGAAGTCACAGCAATTTATACTTCCTCGGAACCAACAACTCTGTGCCAATGCTTATCACGTTAAGGGGGCTGAGTGCCCCAGCTCCAATTCTCTCAGGGGTATCAGCTGCAACGACGAAGCGAAGAACCTGGCCTATCATCTAGGACAAGTGGCTTGGAATCATGCAGCATTCGCAATCACCGAGGCCTAGCTTATTCTAGTCAGGCAGGCCGGTATGTCATGCATAGCGCTGCGACAGCACTAATCATGTTCTTATTGACCAGTAAGTGCATTAATGTATGATATTGCTGGTAGGAAATCAGCATGTCACACTCAGCCAGGTTTCTCATGCCGGCTGTCCCAAAGTAGAAAATCCTCAAGGAGAGCAGCTGGATGACGGTCATTGCAAGGCGTTTTTGACGTGAAAGTGCACACTGATTAATCACGCCTAGAAGAGTATTATACGGCCACGACACCTGGCAAAGGTATCCAGTAGGCCAAACAAAAACCATGAATTCGACTTGCTATCTCGCTATCCCAGAGCGGACTTTCCGGGAGAGCCATCGCGCGCATCATTCATTGACCACGAAGTAACCATCCTTCCTGGAGCTCGAATCAATCTCTGGCATAGAATGTAGCATCCATCTCTGACGGGGCGATGATTCGTTCTCGGTGGGTACGCCCAGGCAGAGCCTATAAGACGATGTCTCATAAGCTCTGTTTCGCTGAAGCGAGCTCTACCTAACGAAGGATGATGGAGGCAAAGCATAGCCGCAGCTGGTTCCTTCATCAATGATTGGGCACATACTAATGTATGTGTCCCCGAGTAGGCAGAATCTGCGCCGAAGTGGTCCTCGAATCCTGGAATAACCATGCCATGCCCAAAGCGTACTGGCATAACCTGATTGCGAGCAATTTCTACCGACACGCCTCACCGTGTGCTTCCGCTGGATCTATGATTGGTTGTAGCGTTGCAGACACGGTTTTGGTTTTGACATCCCAGGATGCCAAACTTCTTGGTGGTCCGACTATATAAAGGCCCCTGTCAGCAATTTTGTTCTGTTTTCCTTTTACTTCTTCCTCGTCATCAAAAGAACAGGACATCAAACCAGAGGTATAGTGCTTAGTATCACAGAGTGAGAAGCGTGCTAATTGCAGAGAGTACTAGTTTTTTGAGCTCATCCATCAATTCTATCAAGAAACCTTGGCAGTTGTTGAAGTCATTGCTGTGGGAATGCAAGAAATATGACAAGCCATAAATCGCCAAAGCAACAGTCTATCTCAGAGTTGCCTCGACGCTTATCCTCAGAACGCAAACGGGAACAGGATTCGAGCCCTTCGATCCAACCCCCTTCAAAGAAGCGATGCACAATGCCATCAAGGAGTTGTCCAGACAAACCAATACCCTCGATAGAGATAGAAAGTGATTCACAACAAGTTATTATTTTCGAGGAGGATAACCCAGATTGTGAAATGCATTCAACTCCCATATTCATTCATGGAGGCGTATTCGTTGGTTTTTGGTTCTCAGATGGGAGTGGAAATGGCAGGCGACCTGTATATTGCTTAGTTGAAAGAGACTTCGAATTCGCATATCTCAAAGGAAACACATTCATTCTGGTGCGATACGACGATTTTGATCCCCTGGATGATTTTGGTGACTGGCTGGGCGATGATACAGAAGACGAGGACACCATGAGCCCAGAAGAGGTGAAAATGTGGGTAGCAATGATGTGGGAGAGCAGAGTCTATGCCGGACTCCAAGATATGACAATTGAAGATTGACTACTTTTGACAATAAGGCGTATAACGTACTAGCTAGCAAGAGTCAAATTTTCTCATAAAATAATTTAATATAGTCATTTGTCATTTGTTTCTCTTATCCATGGCGAGCGACCTACCACAGTTGCGCCGACACACGGTTGAACTTCGACAGACGCTAGCAACATCGACAGGTAGCTTTGCCAAGACTACAGAGCAAAGCAACGGTAGCGCCATCTGCTTTGCGACGGCGAATTATAAAATCCGAACCCGGCGCTCACTACATCCACAGTTCTGGCTCCCTCGTATCTCACTTCTTCTTCCACCCTGCTTTCCTCATCATTTCTTTCAACAACTTACTAATTTTTTCCGTATGTTCCAGAAATCTGCTATCAATTATTTCAAGTCTTTATTCATTTCTTATTGAGTCGAAAGATATTGCGCATTGTTTAATACGGTGTCGAACATGTTGAGCTTCCCGAAACGTTGACGTCTTTGAAACCTTAGAATCCGTGTGAATGGTGACGTAGCAGATGAGATTGAGTGCTGGCAATTCGTCTTGTGCACACCTTGAGGAATTATGTGGAAGTCATCATTTCGTTCTTGGCTTCGCCGTCCGACACGCAGCAGATCAACTGGTGGATTTCGGCTTTTTCCTGGCAATATGAGTCAGTCTTCACATTTCACAGAAGCTAGAAATGAGGCAACAGGAAAGGGCCCTGGTCTGTCTATCCATTCCTCTGCTTATCTTTTTTTGTCAGCCATTTAGTTGCCAACTAATCAATAGTGAACTCGGATATTCTCGACCCGGACAATCTATTCAGATATACTTCCGGCCGGTGGCTGGTAGATGAAAAATATCAACTAGAGCAGCGCTTTGTGAAGTTCAATATCGACAGACTTTGTTCCCAGGCTGCGTCTCTGTTCAGTTCCGCAACGAAATGCGTGCGCATCGATAAATTAGAAGGGAATTTCAACAAGGCATTCATCCTTACTATGGACGATGGCAACGAAGTTGTAGCAAAAGTTCCCTGCCCAAATTCTGGGACACCCTCTCTGACAACAGCATCAGAGGTGGCCACCTTGAAGTTTTGTCCGTTCCGTGACTTCATTTTTCTGTCTTGCGCTTGCTAACATATTTGTTTCTAGTGCGAACACGTACGTCAATCCGGGTACCTGAAGTGTTCGCTTGGAGCTCAGATGCGGCAAACCCAGTAGGCGCGGAATATATTATCATGGAAAAGATCCGAGGGGTCGCACTCGCTGACAGATGGGAGACAATGAGTGCTTTGGAACGCTACAAAGTGGTCGACCGCATTGTGGCAATGGAGAAGGAGCTCTCGACTATAAATTTTCCTACGTACGGAAGCCTCTACCTACGAGATTCGGTGCCGCATGATTGTCGTCATCTTCCACTCCCACCTAATTTAGACCCCACTGGGCAATTCTGTGTCGGACCGTCTTGCAGTCGAACGATATTGCATGAGAGCTCGAAAAATATGTCCGAGCGGGATGTTGGCCCATGTAAGTCATAACCGCTTCGTGTGATTATTCTGGTTTCTGACATTTATGAAGGGACATCTTTCTTGGAGTTTGCATTATCTATCCCAAGACGAGAATTAGCTGTCATTGCAAATTCAAAATACAATGTGCAACAACAGCTCAATCATTTTAGCGAGAGCCAATCGGTTGAGGAGTATAAACACCTTTTGGAAAAGGTGTCTCAGATATTGCCAATTCTATCGCATGATCCACGTGTGTTAGACGTTGCCAGTTCAGTCATATGGCATATTGATTTACATCTTGGAAATATCTTTGTCTCTCACGAGGATCCAACTACAATTGAGGGTATCGTTGATTGGCAATCGGCTCAAGCAGCTCCTCTATTGATACAATCGCGGTTCCCAGACTTTCTTCGGCCACCGAAGAACTACGACTCAGGCACTGAAATGCCCAGCTTACCAGATAATATTAATGAGCTAGACCCTGATGAGAGAGAAGAGGCTGCTACGGAACATGCGTTGGCGTCTCGATCTAAGTACTACGAGATGTCTTGCCTTGCATACAACAAACGCGTCTACAATGCGTTGAAGCTCGACAGACGGATATGGGAACCATTTACCTGTTGCCAACTTTTTTCCAATGGCAGCTTGGTTCCACTACGAAACTCTCTAGTGCGCTTATCTCAAGACTGGAATGCTTTGGGCCTGCCAGGCAATTGTCCCTTCCTATTTACGGAAGAAGAGCTACAAAGGCACGATAAGCAGGTGGTACAGTACCAAGACAGGCTCTATCTGTGGGATATCGCAAAGACCCAGCTTTGTACGGATGATAGTGGTTGGGTGCCGGTGGAGAGGTGGGAAATGACGGAAAAAATGAATAAAGATCTGTTTGATACGTATGTCAAGACTATGAGCGAAGAGCTGCCACGTGAGGAAGCCTCGAAAAATTGGCCATTCCCACCAAATGCTGCTAGCCCTTCCTTCAGTTGAGTTCATATCTCCTTCTTCGCCTGCTCAATCAACTCTTGTACCACACGCTTGCCTTCTTCTGGTCGATCTTTCTCTGGGGTGTTCTTGTTCACCTGAGCTGTTGCGAGATTTCCGTGGGGATTCTTCCGTAACCAGTCCTTAAGTCCTTCGCTTTTTACCTGGCTGTTTACTTGGAGATACACATTGTAGTAGCCAGGCTTATCCTTGACTTCCTCTCCCATATCAATTCGGCATTGATACTCTGCATCGTTCTTACTAGTCCTAGATGGTAAGACTCGACTTCCTGCTGTTGCGTCCTTGAACAACTTGACAACTTGTTTCGAATCGCCGATGACCTTGTCACCGAATTTTTTGAGGGCGCTAGACATGGCTACCGTTTTTTATAGAATCAAACAGTATCACTATCTGGACTCTTGAATGTCATTGATGGCGTCGGGTCACAGGAGGGTCGCGTGCTCATCATGTCAACAAATCACATCGACCACCTAGATGAAGCCCTTATTCGCCCGGGTCGGGTGGACAAAACTATTTTGTTCAAACGTGCTGACAAGAAGATCGTCAGTCAGCTTTTCTGTACCATCTTCAAAGAGACGCCTACTGCATATGAGCAACCACCAAAGGAAACCGAGGATTTGGCAATCGAAAGATTGGCTGAAGAGTTTGCCGCTCGTGTCCCAGAGGAAGAGTTTAGTCCGGCCAAAGTCTTGTCATTTCTTTTGGAGCATAAAGATTCGCCTGCCGATGCTGTGAGTGGTGTTCACGAATGGGTGGCAAGACAAAGAGAAGGAAAGGAAGGCACGTCTCGGTTGGAGAGGGAGAACTCGTGGCCAAAGGATGACTAAATTCACATCCAATAAAACCCCTGCTGTGGAGTCGCTTGAAATAGTGTGGCCTAGCAAATTTTGTGGCTGAAGTAATAGGTTACTGTCTCTAAATTACATAGTCGACAACTTTTCTCACATTTGTTTTAATTGTCCAAATCGTCCTTATAATGCGTTCCTATTCGTTCGTGGTTGTTTTTCCGGGGCCGCATTGACCTTAGTTTAGCTGTGTCGGGCTTACCGTAGATACGTCGTACATTAAGTGGGTCTTTCCCCTTCTGACCGAACCAAAACAACTTTCCGTGTCCTACGACAATAACAGCCTGTCAACATAAGTCAAACATGTCTCAGAAAGAGTTAGACGAGCTACGTAAGCATCTAGAAGAGGAACGACGACGACGAGAAGAAGCGGAACGACGACAAGAAGAAGAACAACAGCGACGAGAAGAAGCAGAACGACGACAAGAGGAAGCAGAACGGAACCTGAACTTCGAAATACTACAGACTCGAAATACCACACTCCCCGAATTTCTCGACGCGTGCCACGAACATCTCTTCCTCGGTCTGACTATCCAGAAGGACAAGAAGTCGTCAACAAAGGGGGATCCTGCCAATGCGGACCGCAAACTCCGACCGAGCAAAATACAAGAATAGGCTAGCTTTCCAGCCGAGCAGATGGAAATATGGGCGGACCTCATGGATGCAGATTTTGTTACCGAACGTCACTTTACACCGTTGCTTGCCTTGAAAGAATACGGAAAGGAAGTCAGAGACAGAATGCTCAGCTCGGAATTAGATTTAGGTTACTTCCAGCGCCACAGCGTGGAGTCGCGCGTTGCCTCCGTTTCTAACGAATAGATGAACTATGTCGATTACCATTGATTGGCTTCCACTTAGGGTCCTCAACCTGCCAGTCAGCGTATTAAGCGCAAGGCTGGCGGTGGCGGAAGCCACGGATTTTTAGGCAGCAATATGGGAAGAAATGCGATTGGATATCGTAGACCCACTTCAAGTTTCAGGTGGGCGCCTAACCTCAACCATCGCATCGACTCCGCCTACAAGCTTCACTCACTTTAACGGTAACTGCTGTGAATAGATCGTTCTCAAATTCTCATACGCATTAATATCGTTGATCATGAAACACGCAATATCAGATTCACTCAGCGGGAACGAACGGCCGCCGAAACTGCAACGTCGAGACAGCTCCAGTACGGTTCCAACACCCAGCTGGCAGAGGGAACAGATTACACCCTAAATCAATTTGTGGAAGGGGCTCTTTCATTGCGGTGACGGGACACTTCAAGGTCAGCACGATCTCTATCCCGCCAATTTCCATTTTAAGTCGGTATGGGCTGGGCGTGCCTTGCGTTGTTCGTAAACATCATTTTGCTCGGACGCGATGAATTCGTGGCAGCTTGTTTGCGCTTTTTGGTTTGTGATAGTTTGGCTTTGTGGAAATCGATGAACTGCACGCGACGCAGCTCCGCGTTCCAGAGTATGTTAGAATCGTGTAGATCGCCATGTATCACGCCCAAGCGTTGGATATCTTTTTTGTTCGCTGGTACTCGCTCCACTGTTCATCATCGCAGCAGAGTGGATTGAATTGACATCCAGCCCATGATAGGACTAAAAAGTGAGTGATCCTTAGACCTCTGTAAAAGTAGATCCAGTCAAGATCAATAGTGCCCAGACAAACAGGTACCGCAGAGCCTTGCACTGAATGGAGGATTCGATACACATCTTCTTCTTGCCGCACGGCAGGCCACCGGCCGTCGGTGGCCCCCTTTCCAAGTATTGTATATCCGAATGGCATCAAACTGATCTTGAAAGGAATGCCGCATGTCCCGGATTCCCCACATGGGGCACAGTAATGATCTAGATCGTCGTCTAGCTGTACGGTCTAAGAGCCGCCATCCAGGTGTGTGCCTGAGCCCGCAGGCATCAAGAAAGTCGTGGCACTGCCACGACGGGAGGTGCGCCACAGGACGAGCCACCAAGAATGCAAACAATACAAATGAGACAAAAGCGAATGCAAACCAAACAAACAAATCAAACAATCAAGTAAATACGAACGCCAGCTCTCCCGTACGTCGTCCTCATTGCAACTCCCACCTCTCACGTTCCTGATCCCACGCCAATTCTTGCACCAATTCTCGTACCCATTCTCATATCAAAGAAACATCGGCAGTGTCAAATCCATGTCATCTGTTGAGAGGGGGTAAATCTATAAACAGCTTAGCTATCCGCAGTCTAGTGAAACAATGAAGTAAGCGTGCGACAAATCAATTTTCTATAAGCTAAGCTATAACTAGTTAGTTATACACTTAGTTATGACGACTTTCTCTAAGTGTTTTGGATCGTCCTTAGTCGTCCTTAGTCGTCCCTATTCGTCCCCATTCGTCCCCATTCGTCCCGGCCCGAAGCGAGAACTCTGCAGTCTAGTCAGAAACATACTCCGCGTAGTCCCGACAGGTCAGGACCACCAAGTCTCGCGTATCTTTGGACCTCCCTGAGATGCTGTGGTGAACAGTAATGAAGGAAGTCATTAGCTGGTCGGCGAACCAGTAAATCCTCTTCCTTAACAATGGTTCGCTGGTAATTCCTCCGATCAAGTTCCCTTAATGCGTTGCGTGTCAGCCAAACCCTGGACAGATTGTCCCAGAATGCGGACGGGGATTGAGAGCGGGCTGGAGGACTAAGTTTCTGTTTCTTCGCAGATTGCAGAGACGGTTCATCAAGGGAATATGACTCCGAGTGTAAGCGTTTGCACGACTTTCCGTTGCTTTCTAGATGCATCGAGCATTCATCTTGTGTAGGTAACGAAAGAGTCATCTTTCAGCAGACTGGGTATGAGCTGAATATAATATAGTCCTTGTGTTCCAACCAGCATTGCGAAAAGAAGACTTGGCGGCGGCAGATGAGTCATCACTGAAACATCCTATTGAGTCCGAGCAGCCAATCATCAAGTAGTTCTCATTGTCTAACAAACCATATCTAGCCATGGCTTACACAGTTAGTCGATAAGTTGAAATTAGATCCAGTGTAGATGGGTTTTTGGCCTTCTTTTGGAGTCACTGCGCTGCTTTTCCAATCGACGATTCCCTAGGCAAGCGCTTCCAAGTACAATCCGATTGGTTAGGCATGCAATGTGTTGCTGGCAGGTAAGTAGGCTCTCATAGGCTGTGAGTTGATAGCTGAAATTTAGTCCGCTCTATTTTTAGGTATATGCATATAATTTTGCGACATAGGATCCAAATACATACCTACGAGGACTCGAAATGCAAGGTCGTGACTGGTCAATTACGCTAGACCTTAGGCGGCGCGATCATCGTAACAGGTACCCGCCAAGGCTAGTTAACGTCTTGGTACATGGTTTTTTTAGCTTGTCCAGAACAATCCTGATGGCTCGAGTGATTTCTTGCTCATTTCCATTGCCATTACATTTGATTTTCGTGAAAGAGATTGAATTTTGCAGACCTGCACACGAGCAGGCTCTGTATGACAATTTATGTATGGCGGACAAATCTTATATCGATGTGTTGGAAATGAACGAAGCTTTCGAGGAGGTCGACGGACGTTTTGATTTTTCAGGCACTCTCATTGTTTACCAAGTAAACTCTGAACTGCATCACGCATTCTCAAAAGCCCGCTATTCCTCGCCCTCAGAAGCGAACGTGAACCACTTTAGGAATGACATCCGAATTCCCGTCTCGGCCTACAGTCCCTTGTTTCCGTTTGACTTGACACCTGCGCCCGCTTCCATCCCCAACGATGCATTTATCAAGAGACCTCGTTTGATCAGCTATGATCGGATTTGCAAGGGGCCCCAACCGAATTTGATTGCAGAATCTCTCCTTAAAGAAGCATACATTTGTGAGCTTCTAATGGAACAAAGGCATCCCAATATCGCCTCATATCTTGGTTGCCAAGTCTCTAATGGTAGGGTCACTGGTCTGTGCTTCATGAGATACAAGCATACGTTGATGCAAGAGATGAATCCGAACAACTTCATGAAGAGAACATCCAGAGCTACGCGTCAAACTACGAAGGACTACAGTAATGTCCTAGCCGGAATTGAAAGCGGCATTCGGCATCTCCATTCTTTGGGGTTGGTCCATAACGATATCAATCCAAGCAATATCATGCTTGATGGTGACCAGACGGTTATAGTGGACTTTGGCTCTTGTCGTCCAGTGGGAGAAAGTCTACAAGGTGTTGGTCGTACGTACGAATGGTATGACGAGAAAGTTGAACGATCCATTCCCGAAAACGATCTTTGTGCCCTGGAGGAGATTCGAATATGGCTAGGTGATATGTCGCGTGAATTTCAATTTAGCGAGTAGCAATTTTTAATTACAGAGTACATGATCAATACTACAGAGCTCTCCATTCGTGCAAATACACCTTTAACGAGTAGATGGAATAAACCCAGAACTTAGCAGCCCTCCCATCATATTTGATCAAGTTTGTTTGGTCCGTCTTCGTATGGCATGATACCTAACTGTGGCCTTTATTAGTGCGTTGTCTGTCTTCAGAAGGCGATTGGGAACATACTTGCCAATCACGTCGGCTTCACATAAGAACCAGAATTGGGGCAGGTTGGGTCCTGGCAATCAGACACCTTCACCCTTCTGCCGCTGCTTTCCGTCTTAAACAGACAGCTGTTTACAGGGTCTGCAACTGTATCCTGCATTTTCCAGATGAATCGGAAAGACCACTGTGTATATCGAGGAATTTAGAAGAGCAGATCAGAATTAGGTGATAGAGAGAGATGGCCGAAATTGATGTTGGATTCTTTGAACAGTTCAATGTCAGTCATAGTCATAAATTACAGCAATTAGTTCCACTTACTCGAGGTCCTGGACTTTGTTAATAAGGTTATGACTCCTGAAAGTTGAAGACACAGGAAAATATAGGAGGTCGAAGATTCTTATATATGTCCACAAGACTAAAACTAACTGGTACAACAAAGTGACGTTGGTTGCCAACGCACTCTAATGTTTTAATCAAGTCTATAGGCAGCAGCGCACTGGCCTTCCTAACGCTTGAACGCAGGAAAACATAGCTAGGCATGAGATTTATTGATGTAGTGAGGGTTGGTAAAAATCGCGTGCAAGACGAGGGAGTCCGGAACGATTGCAATAACCGACGGTGGTGGCTAGTCACGTGCAAGGCTAAACTCATGTTAATACCGAGGGCATTTCTGCTATATTTGTACTAGTTTGCATAATGAGACCTAACTATAAATAACCAAAACTTAAAGTCCTAGAGTGAAGTTGGGACCGTAGTATGGTAAGGCTTTTACTTAGTATCTTCGATATATCTTCTCCTAGTGAAGTCTCAATATCCTACCATCAATTCTCACAGTTGGGTCTTACGTTTTGCAGTCCCTGTCTGCTGTCTGGACAACCCATTCACTGTGACATTCCTTGAGAGCCGAAGTGCGTTATTTCCTACAGTAACACTTGGATCGGGCGGCGGGCCGTCGTTAGTGTCAGTGGGACCGTTGGAATTTGGGTTCTGATTGACAACTGGAACCCTTTTACCAACCCCACTACATTTGAAATACTTTCCATCTTAACAAAGATGTCGTCAATTATAAGGATGTCCTCAGAGAATGAAATGAGACGAACCAGCTGGGTGGTTACTTGGGACTTCCTTTATCAAAATTGTTTCAGCCTAGATACTCTTCTAGAACTTTCATTTAATACCGTGCTTCACCGCCCAATGCCCGCTACCACTCAATGCACGATTTAGCTTCAAAACGCGAAAAATCGCGAATAATTCAAACCGCGACAACTACACAAATATGGCCTCGATTGAGCTCGCCCTTGCAGAGCTAAGAAGCTTGAAATTAGGAGAGAAGATCAATTTTACTCAAACCGCAAAAAAGTATGGTATTGATCGAACTACGCTCTCAAAACGATTTCGCCAAGTTACAGGCTCAAAAGAAGCCGATGTTGACAACAGACGATTACTCAACACCCAACAGTCCAAAAAACTTGTTGAATGGATCGATAAGCTCACGGAGCGTGGGCTTCCCCCTACACCGTCAATGCTCGCAAATCTAGCTTATGAGATATCTGGCAAAGAGCCTGGAAAGAACTGGGCTTCTCGCTGGCTCAAGAAGCACCCAAAAGAAGTGATTTCTCGATTTTCTACAGGCCTTGACCGCGAGAGGAAAAGGGCTGACTCGGCATATCGATATGCGCTTTATTTCGAGCTTATTGGCAGGAAAATTGAGCAATACAACCTTACGCCAGACCAAATTTACAATATGGATGAAAAGGGCTTTATGCTTGGAGTTGCCTCGCAAGAGAAAAGAATCTTTTCCCGGCAGAAATATGAGGAAGGGGGCTACAAGCAATTTCTTCAAGACGGAAACCGAGAATGGATTACTGTAATTGCTTCAATTTGTGCCAATGGAACGGCTTTACCCCCATCCTTGATTTATATGGCCAAATCGGGTAATCTACAGGATTCGTGGCTCCAAGATTTTGATGCTCAAAAGAGGTGTTATTTTGCAGCTTCAGAGTCAGGATGGACCAATAATGAAATCGGATTCCATTGGCTTAAGGATGTATTTGACAAGGAAACCAAAGCTCAAGCAAGCCGGGGTTGGCGCCTTCTACTCCTCGAT
Source organism: Trichocomaceae sp. PYS4502 (assembly GCA_023625875.1). NCBI lineage: Eukaryota > Fungi > Ascomycota > Eurotiomycetes > Eurotiales > Trichocomaceae > Trichocomaceae sp. PYS4502. The sequence continues at coordinate 196,994 of JAMAFX010000022.1, forward strand.
GGCCATGGCTCACACGTCAATATGAGGTTTATTGAATATTGTCATCAAAATCGAATCTTATTGGCTATATTCCCACCTCATGCAACGCATACTTTACAGCCTCTTGACGTCTCACTATTCTCTCCTCTTGCTACAGCTTACACCAAGGAATTACACAAATTTATCAATGATAGCCTCGGGCTGAGTCGTCTCACTAAACGTGACTTTTTTCGGCTTTTTTGGGCTAGCTGGGAAAAGGCTTTTATATGCGAGAATATTTACTCAGGCTTCAAAAGTACGGGTTTAAGCCCTTTCAATCCGGAGATTATCTTACGGCGTTTTAACCACAAATCTCAAAGCCGGCCTTCATCAAGTGAATCTACGGCTTCAGCTCTCTCGGCTAGCGATTGGAGAACAATTCGGCGGCTTTTAAAAGACGTTGTTCCCAACATTTACGAAGAAAAGGCTCAAAAGCTTCAAAATACTATGTTTGCGCTTGCGACAGAGAATACTCTGCTCAGATTACGTTGTGAGAGCCTAGAGAGAGCTATTACGAATGAGAGAAAGCGCAACACCAAGAAAAGACCGTTACTATTTGATTTGCCTACAGCAAGTGAAGGTGGCGCTCTTTTTCTTAGCCCAACAAAGGTTCAGCATGCTCGAGATCTACAGCAGCAAAAAGATGAGCAAGCTGCGCAGGAAAAGGCTCGCAAAAGTGATAAAAAGCTTCAACAACAGCTTGCGAAGGAAGCTAAAGAGTCGGAAAAGCTTGAGAGAGCTCAAAATCGTCAAAAACAGAAAGAAAAACGCCAACAGGAGGCTGCGCAAAAACAGCAAGCAAAGGCAGAGAAAGAACTGGCTAAATTAGCTGGTTTGCAGCTTCAAGATGACGCTCATGCTACTCCTAAGCCTCATACGAAGCGAACGAACCCAACATCAAAGCAATCGAAGCCAAATATGAGTCAGATTAGCACCGAGCACGCTGTTGAGCCTGTTGTGGCTAAGAATCGTAGGGGGCGGGAGATTCGGCTCCCTAAGCGTTTTTACTAGGTAAAATTTAGTTCATTTGATTCGCTATAGCTTAATTAGTACTGTACCAAAAATTCATTATGTTTTTATCTTACATGGCGTTGTAAAGCTTCAAAATAATTTGTCCAGTAAATCGCCAAAATCGTGCATTGAGTGGTAGCGGGCATTGGGCGGTGAAGCACGGTAATCAATACACGCCGGTCCAGGATCTAGAATATTCTTAGCGCTTGACCTAAGCTGCTTTTAGTTCTCGAAATGGCTTAGTGTTCCCGTTCGTATTTGTATAAAGATTTCAGGATCGATAGGCGCAAGTGAAACAAGTGGGTAATAAGCTTCTTATCCGGCCAGGAACCCCGTGCCGTCCACGTGATGCGTTATCTCATGTTCCTAGCTTTTCTTCTTGCTCCAACGGTATGGGGAAGCCGATATCAGCGCGCCAGGTGGCAAGTTCGTCATCGGGAAATACGCACCGGTGCCGTGGGGCATTGATGTTGTCGCAGAAAGGGTATCAGAGGGCGAGGCGCATTTCCTAATCTGGCCATGGCGCTATCAGTGGCGATTCTATGCTGTCGGCTCGGTCAAAATAAGATACCTTGAAAAACAGCCCACCGCTACATGATCTTTGTGCGTTGATTGCGAAGACAGAGGCAGAGTTGGGTGGTGATAGGGATAGTGATGAATGGCTTTGCAAGCGGATTGAAGGGCTCCGTCAGCAAGAGAGGCCCTGGACAGCTGAGCTTTTGGGTGACGAACCCGGTTGAGATCACCAGGACGTCGGTTGGGGTGAGCTCATACACGCTTCCGGAAAGCTCTGAGAATCTGTCAGTCCCACTTCGATCATCATGAATCAATTCCTATCCAGGGTTTCCTCCGATACGAACTAAGGGAACCGAAGTCATCTACTCTTTGGAATTCTCCCAGACGCATTTTTCCTCGATTTTCGCAGGCAGACAGATGGAATCTCCTCGACCACATCCGCGAACAGCCTATCCCACGACGAAGACACCGTATTCGCCGGAGGAGGATGAACTCATTATTGATTTGAAGGCTCAAAAGCTTAGCTGGGACGAGATCGAAGATCAATTTGCGGAACGATTTCCACACCGGAAAAAGTCATCGCTACAGGTGCGTTATTGTAATAAATTGAAGCGCTTGACGAAAGAAAGTAGAAAAAGACGAGTCAAGAGCTGTGAGTAGCCACAGTTTGATCTAGGTATGGCATGATCAATTAGACTAGAATCATCAAATCAATACAAGGACCGCCGCTGAGACTTTCAATGATCATTCACCTATCCTGAAATAGTCAGGAAACAAATACTTCTTTCTTGTTCACAAACTAGGTAATTGACAGGGAATGGAGGGTGACAGTCTTCAAAAGTTATTAAGCCAGGGGTCTTCCAGAAGTTCACGGGCGTTCTGTCTCTTGTCTGGATCCCATTGCAGCATCTTTCTCATAAAATGAAGGAACATGACCTTATTTTGCCCTTCGAGATACTCCTCTGAGTCCTCTAATGTAATGTCAGGCAAGCGAACTTCCCCCTTCCATTGTCCTACATAGATGTTAGAACTGCCTGGTGATGTTGAAAGAAGAAAAAAAAAATCAAAAGGGCGGAAGAAGGGTGGGGGTAAGGCAGGATACCAGATTCATCCCAAAATATTTTGCTTTCTGCACATTTCTGTAAAAAAGTCACTGGAGGAGGACCAAGCATTGCTACCATTTCAGCCAGAAGATGCTCGTTTGAATGCAGGTTGTCAGGTCCTCGGCCATCAAATAGATGATGATCCTCGAATAAATCCCAGATCTGATCACACATCAGTATGAAACCGTGCAAGCAAAGAGCAATTAAAGGAAAAATAGAAACTCACCAGTGTTCCCACATTCCAAATATCGACTTTTGATGTCCATTCCATTCCAAGGACGACCTCCGGGGCTCTATAAATGTCTGGTTGGATTAGACCAGTGTGAACCTTTCCAATTCGAGCTTCACCAAAATCAGAGAGGACTGGTAAGCCATATTTAATATGGCCCCTTTCACGGCTGAATGACTGAGACTTATAAATGATGCGACCGTCAACGTGTTTGCGTGGGGTGGGCTCCATTTCCTCTAATTTCTCCCAATCCGCAAAAATGGACTTGTCTCGCGTGCTGATCATGATATTCTTTGCTTGAATATCTGTAAATAATTAGCAGAGATATCACTTACATGAGAAGAGAAACATGCCAGTGTGGATAACCTTGGCTTCAGAATGAAGATAGTCAAGCGCAAGGAAAAGTTGATACAGAAGAGCCTTTAATAAATCCTCAGTTAGACTTGGCGGATTCATGGTTGCTTGAAAATGTAGCACACTCGTCAAGAGTGGTTCGAAGACGATGCATTGGTGTTTTCCTTTAGGTCCCTCTATTTCGAAAGCGTCTAGCATAGAACGAACAAGACCACTGCCAGAGTGCGTCGTATTCACGGCAGCAAGATGCTTCAGAACTTCAACCTCCCTGTTTGAATTTATACCATGTATGAAAATCTTCAAGGCAATGTAACGATGTTCCCTAAGATGGCATTGTTAATACAAATTCCAGTTTGTATAAAAGAACAAGTTTCATTACAGAATATCACGACAAAACCAGACTGTGGAGCATGCTCCAAAGCCGAGTTTGCTAAGAATTTGATATCTATCACAAAATTTATCACCAAGTCGTGCTGGATAGAAGAGGTCTCTATCATATGCAGGCATTCGTTCCTCCTCGATCTTTTTAGAACGGTCGAAAGTCATGAACCCCGAGGACCTAACACGGCGAAATGGAGATGGATGCCGGCGCCCAAGGCGTAGCAGGGAGTTAAAATTCTTCATCGTAGGTCAGCAAGTGGAAGAAAAACACCAACAGAAAGAGGGAAGGGCGTTTGTCTTATAAGTACTATTCGGGCGGTGAGGCTGGCATTATTGCCTCACGAATCAGGCACCAATATCCGGGTGAATTCGACGCCAAGACGTCATTACTAGTTAGTTACATTAGAAACAGATTCGTTTACTTACTCGGCTGGGCTGAAATTTGATGGAATTTGTTTCTTTGATCTCCCCAAAGGCAACTTCCCAGCAGAAAGGAAGGCTGAGAAAATATATTCAATCGGAAAGTGCGATACATAATAATAGTCAACTTATTTGTCTTTTGTATAATAGCTTGACTGTGGCATAATTGGACAATTGACATGAATACCAGACTTCAAATTTTACAAAGCTGCCATTGTTGTATTCATTTGCTTGGTTTCACGGTCCCATCCTCGCGTATATGCACCGACCTGATGCGAACCTCGTTTTCATCCAGGAGTTGCGCGGAGATCACATCTTGAGTCTCACTTTGATCCTTGTGAGATTTGTGTGCATGAGCACCCCTTGGAGATTTTGGAATAAATATTTATGACTCGTCATCGAATAGATATTATGTATATACTCACTTTATTTTCAGTTTCTTGAATTTGGGCTCCTATTTGTAGTTAGTTTTAAGGAGTCCAAGCACAACAGGTATGATTCACTGACCGCAGCCTCTTGACTTTTGGCGGCACTGTCGATAATTTGAACCCATCGATCTCCATTAGAGTTCGCCAGTTTCACATGATCCAAGGTGACGTTGCCAACAACCGTATAGAACCTTTTGATGATGGTAGCCATGTTGAATGTGATGAAGTATGTGCTCGAGGAATGCCAAAGTGAGCGCTGTTGATTCTCACGTTGAGTTGGACAATTGTGTACTGATCCCTGACGCAGTATTTATATTACATTGGAAATTCTGATTGAACCGCGACAAACGGCTGTAGTAGCTGATCTATGTGAAAAATCATCTCTCGCATTGAGGTCACCATTGGACGACAGGCCCCGATGCAATGATGAGACTGAAACAGACCATCGACCAAATAAACAGCTCGCTCGACACCAAAGCTGTAGGTGGCTCAGCTGACCGCATCAATCCTTTCATGTAAAACGACTATTGGAGTAATTCAGCTCCGACAGCTTACGCATCCTGTACGACAGGTAAAACGAACGTAGGTAATCAACGAACGACAGAGGCGGATTAACCGCTAGAGGGACGGAGTGGCTGAGTGATAACATATCGAATATTGAAGACAGTAAGATTAAGTTAGTTGTTATTGGCCAGTCAGTTGTTTTGGCCTATCAAGTGTTTCAAATGCTGCTTTGAAGTTGGCCGTAAGCGCCGAGATATTCTCAGCACGAAGACTCGCGCCGATAATCAGGTCTATGTTATCCACCTACCGCCATAACTCTACCTCACCTTCCATGGTGCAGCCTGGTAAACATCGCTGTAGTAGTAGTAGTAGTAGTAGTAGTAGTAGTAGTAGTAGTAGTAGTAGTAGTAGTAGTAGTATTAGTAGTAGCAGTAGTAGTAGTAGTAATAGTAGTAGTAGTAGTAGTAGTAATAGTAGTAATTTCATTACGCCCGGTGGCATCAAGCCTAAGGGGCACCTATGCGCTATTTGCTCTTTCCATAGCATACATTGTGGTCATAGTCTCGTTTTCGAAAGGAAAAGCTGTACCAGCTGCAAAAACCCTCCTAGCCCATGCTTTGTTTCTTCCTCATTTCTTCTTTGTCCATTTAGTGTATTCTCTCAAAGCAATAACCCATCCCTCTGATACACCGGACCCCCCACGTGTCCATTCTCGATGTAGTTTCGTGAACCTCTTCCCTGAGTAGCGATTTACCAAGAGTACTTCTCAAATTAACGCCCGAAGTAGCTGACTGCCTCGCTGGCGGCAACTCTAGATAGCAGACGAAGGACTGACGAATCGACATGCGATCGAACCGGTAGGGCAGGTGAGTTATTGTGAACAAAATCCGGCGAGTATTGGTCGATAATAAGTAGGCAAGTCGGTTGTTCGAAGGCTCGTCGACGTTGTGAAGTTGTCGACGTGTTCTTTTGAAAGCTTCCCGCCGCGTCGTCACAACCAATAAAGGAGTTTCCACCGGAGTTTCGATTTGGAAAGTTCTCAGCTTCGGTTAGACCTTGTAGTCCAACTTACTGAGGTCCCTCACCACGAGAAGGTGACTTTCCACGAGGGACCATCGCTGTATGGCTATGGTTGGCTGAATGATGACCCACATTTTCTGTCTGATAGACGGCTAACCATAAATGTTGTTGTCATGTGCCCTAGTCGGCAAGAAATATCATGTGCCACGCAACGTCGTACGGTAACAAGTGGCAATATTGCTGCCCAAATCATTTTCACCGCCTGCCTTTTTTGCAATGCCTGCCCCGCCTCACCCCTCAGTCGGACAAAAAGATTTTTGCACGACCAGTCTTTAATAGGATAGATAAAAAGAAATTCCTCATATCAATATCTTCATCCCTTTTCATTCATCTTCTTCGACTCATTTGATATTCGGATCTCACTGCCCATTCATGAGTGCCCCCTCACAGAGTTTCGAATCTGGAAAGGTCCTTCCCCTCTGGGAGGATGCGAGAACCGTCACAAATTCCATCAAACAAGCGCTATCTGACAAATCAACCATTACCACACCATGCGCGTGGGGATCACGATATGGAGGGGACAAAATCGATCTAGCCATAAAGGCTTTGAATGAAGTTGTGAAAAACCAGGGTTATGATGTGAGTTGTCCTTTACTCTCTTTAAAAAACATCATCTAAGACTCTAAGGTTTCCGTTGTTCGTGTCGAACATTTCAAGCAAGGCGCGGTAATTTCAGAAGAGAACAAAAGTATCATCATAATACCGCTTAATGCGTCGATCATCATGCCTGAGAAAGGGGCCAACTTCACTATATCCCCTGGACAATTTACATATACGGACGCCAAACCTGCGGTCGTGGGGCCAGTAGATGTTATATTAATTGTCTTGAATCACTAGGGCAATGATCTTGACAAATTTGGGAAGCTATTGTTATGCCTTGTAATTATTCTCGAAGAATCTTAGATACCGTTGAATACAGGAGGAAAGAGTATTATGTGAATGCATGGTTGCTTATAGCATGACTTGTATAGAAGAAAATCCAGAATCAAAGGGCTGGGAGTTCCACGGTGCTAATGCCTCACGCGGTGGGAGATGGTTAGGTATATTATTCATGACTGGCGTAGAAGAAAATCCAGAATCAAAGGGCTGGGAGTTCCACGGTACCAGTGCCTCACGCGGTGGGAGGTGGTTAGGTATATTATTCATGACTGGCGTAGAAGAAAATCCAGAATCAAAGGGCTGGGAGTTCCACGGTACCAATGCCTCACGCGGCGGGAGGTGGTTAGTGCCCAGGAATGGAAGTGTCTGCTCTCGAATATTACTTGATGAAACGTATATGCTAGAAGATTGGCCACCGCCTTCGCCCAAGGGGCTATTAGACGAATGGTCTGGAACTTCAGCTGAATATTGCGGTTGATGATTCGATAGTTGAGCACCGTTTTGTCCAAAGCTATGACGGTGGTCACTTATGTAGGCGGAAGTAGGAGCGAGAGTCCCAACAGTTGGGCAGTGTGATTGTGCAGTATCAATAGGATGGAGCTCGTCCCTGTGATTTTCCAATATCGCTTCCCCTCCACGCGTCAAGTTCCACGAGGGGTTGGGAAAATTGTCTGACTGGCTGTTGCAAAACGTAGAAAGAAGGGATGCTGCTTGATCAGACGACAAGTCATTGTTCACGTGTTCGAAGATCGCGTTGTTGGTATCTTGATAGGCTGGCAAAGCTCCCCTTGTCTCTGAATGGGTCATCGGCCAAGTTGATGTGTCCCATCTTAGCCCGATCGTATCTAGACGTCGGTGTCGATTGTTGCTATCGAGACATTGACGTTTCGGATCAGGTAACTCCCCGTCACTGTCATCCGCTGAAATAGATGTATGGGATGATGGACTGGAAGATTGTACATCACTTTCTGTCATAGGATCCCTGGAGGATGGATCGGTGAATACACTGGATGACCGAGTTTGCGGGTTCGTATCCGGAATGAGGGATGCAGCCAGTGGAGTCGGGTTGGGTGGTGGCTGATGATTGTGCAAAGCCAGTAATGTGAACGCGGTCCTGGACGAATCTAAGTTTCCATCATAATGGCGCTGGAATCGTTCATACCATGGCGATATTGTACGGACAGCGTCGACGATGAGGATATAGTATTCCTCCGATTTCTTAGTGGATACATCGATTTCGAAGCATTGGATCATGTCGATAAATTCAGGGATTTCCTCCAGCTGTAGATTTTTGAGGGCATCTTTGGCCAGTGATGTGACGGCAGATAACCCAGCGACTCGAAGGCCTCCTTTCTGAGCCTTAAGGAGTTTTTCCAACACCAGTTGTTTCACACCGGCCCTAGTACTGCTAAGGGCAAGTTGGTAGTCGTCATGTTTCTGGTCACATATGCACGTACTAACGAATTCAGGAATATCACCCCTCCCGTGTGCGTTTAAAAGGGCTTTCTTCTCATCATCACTAATACCGCAAGACGACAGGGCATGGCAGATTTCATTGACCCGCGTCACCCTCCCAGCTGTACGCTGATAATCGGTGAACTGAAGGCCGAGTGATCGCTGCGCGGTTCCTCGAAAGAGCTTTTCTTCAGTGGTAGGGTTTTTCTTCCCCTCAACACGAGCGATATCATTAAGTCTTTTGTCAATGTGCCTCAATTCCTTCGTTTGGATGATATCACAGGGGCATTTGTCTTTCAAGCTCCATAGCGAAGGAACAGCAGATGAAATAGCTGTACAAAGCTTTTCTGAACGGTTCTCCCTTGTCCCCACAAGAGTCCTTAGCCGCCGCGCGACTGCCCGAAGTTTGTCATTTTCGCCGAATTCAACGAAAGCCTGATCAGTTGCGTTGAGTAGGGAATCTACCGCTGACCGAATATCCATTTTCTATCGATTGAGAATTCGGGAAGGAAAACTTAGAACACGAAGGGCGGGTGGATACTCTATATGTCTGAACGAAGGCTCCACAGTTCAATCCGCGGATTGAACTGTGGAGCCTTCGTTCAGACAGGCAACCAACGAGAAGTTGGCGCTGACACACAGTCCATCCACGGACACTATACTAACCCTACATGAGCGGGTTGCATGTACAAGTGATGCCCCTGCACGGGTACCGGCAACAGCCACTCAACTACTAGCGCTGCGGAACTACAGCTCGGCAGAGTCGAGACCTGCAGGAGTATCAGAGAAAGTGAGAATCAAAGAAAGTAGACGGATCCTTTACAGTATGACAGGATGACTAGCGCGGAAGATAACTTTACCCAATACGAACCTTAACTCCCATTATCCTTCATGAGGATAGCCTGTGATATGATTGAATTTGCAGTCTTGAGAGAATATAAAGATGCAGCCTTGTTCCAGGCTCACCGCAATTCAATGCAGACCAACTCAAGTCACCGGTTTCAACCCATCAATCGGCTTGACTTTCTTATTTGGCCCGGGAAATGCTCAAATATAGGGGAGCATAAGACACTACTGGAGTAAAGAAACCCAGTGCTCCAAAACCCCTTCCAAAACGCCAGCCTTGAGCTCGCATCATTTCAAATTGGACTGCCTAGTTCTCTTTCATCCAGACCTTGCATACGCTCGAGACTATACCGAGCACAGACGACTACACGGTATCATTTCAATCTTCATTGACAATATCAGAGGTATGTATTATACGGCTGGTTGGAAGTGAGGCTAATGACTTTTTAGATGTCTGCATTAGTTCGATGGTTGCGGAGGTCGAGCTTCAAGCGCCCTGGGTCTGGGGATCTGACGTCTTTCAAAAAAGTGAGTAAATTCAATTAGCTTTGATTACCCCTATATTAACTATGGAGATAGGAACCTGATCCACTCTGCATTGTTGAAGATCTTGAGCTCTTCTGTGTTAGGAATCCAAAGGAAGAGTCAGGTCGTCTTATGGTCGATATTTTTTGGGTAAATTCAATAGACCTTGGAGAATTTGAGATCAGAGCCATTGACAAAAAAATTGTTAAAGATGGAAAGATAGGAGTGATCTTTGGTCATGGTTGGCATGAATTTGAGTTGACTGTTCCGTATGACTATATCAAATCGCGGCATGATTTCGTTAAAAAATGGAATGACAACCCTCAATCCTAGAGTCCAATAACATCGCTTCCACAAAGACAACTCAAAATAAACTGATAATCTCTGAGTCACAGTACTATACCTGCCCTTCTAGGATCGTACTGCTCCATACAGCTGCAGATACTAGTTTAGCCCTAGCTTGCATCCAGGTTTGTAGCAGGTGACGAGTATTCAGCTGAGACTCTGGACAGCCCCTGGACATGGGTGAGTTCAACGGATCGACACAAATGACTATATCTGCGTGCTGCAGCAGGGATCTGAGTCTTCGAGTAGTTGGCACGTACGCTCATTCTCGTTGGTTCAGCTAGGTTGGTCGTATCCAAAGCTAGACAAGAACGTACGGTAAGGCAGTCCCCTGGACTATCCTTCGCGTACAATAAGCGATTGGTAAGTCTAGACCCTGGAAGTTGATAATTACGACGAATACGCCTCGGTGGAGACTGATTACAGGTTTAAACGAGCCGATATATCTCTCTATAGCGGTGACTTGACGGAATGACAGCCCACGTCAGCTTGCTAGCGGATTACACTTCTCGACAGCAGGAGAAAGATTGGGTTAAGAAGATATAAATATATCGATATCCTCCTGTCTGGCTGCGGACAAAAATCTACGGACAGAAAGCAAAGACAACATCTTCAACGAAAATTGTGAGCGTTCTATCATCGGCATAATGAGTCGTACTGACGAAGTGAACAGAAAGTCCTCATTACCCTCCTGTCTTGCTGTGGAAAAGATCTACAAACAGACAACATCTTCAACATACAATGTCAGTATATCAATCTGAGTACGTTGAGTCTTACTGACGAAGTGAGCAGGGCTACTTCTCCACTCCGCGAGGAAATTTGCATCTTGAAGCAGTGGCTTGCTGAAGAGAATGAAGATCCACAAGGTCCATTCTCTAAGCACAAAAAAGTCGACGAAATGAGTGTCTTGGAATTGGAGCAGGAATGTCTCTTCCTGCGGTCGAGACTTCGGTCAATCTATACCCGGAAGTTGGAAGTGAACTCTCGATGGGAGAAGGAAATGGCAAAACTTCAACTGCATGAGCTGAGGAACAAAGCGTCCGGCCTGCTTTCCGGTGGATTCACAATTGGCGATGGACCCTCCAGTGAAGAGGTTATGCGCAACAGGCAGAGCCGATAACTTGCGCCAGAAAGTGCCGCAGTCTCCATAGACTTCGCAAAACGAGGCTAGTGTTAGTTTATGGAGACTTTGCTGGAATGACGGGACTATGTAACGGATCTGGATCACATCCGAGTACACGCACTACTGCAGAATTTGGCTTGAATACGAATGTATGGACTGGCAGAATATGTACTGTAAATAGATCAGTCTAGAATTGCATGGAGTCCTGAGGGGACGTACTAGCCTGCATAAGAGATGATGATAGATAGCCCTGAGCTTTGACGAATCTGTTGCCATTCGTGGCGCAGATGATGGTATTGTAAATGTAGTCATCTGCAGCGAGACCTCGATAGAAATGTTAGCTGGATGACCGTGTTTAAATAGCGAGATAGTCATCCATTCATCTTCTAGTCTGATGCATGTCCATAGCGATCTTCCCCAGCATGGAATCAACTCGAGCAGACCAATTCAACATGTTCAAGAGTCCTTTTCCATCCAGACACCTCACCGCTGCCCAAGATCTCCGAGTCCAAGAGCAAATCCAATTCCCTGAGCGAGAGTATGTTAGCTATGTCATATCAGGCTCGCGAACAGAGATTGAGTACGAAGATGTGTCAATAGATACCACAGACTTCATCCAAGGTTCATTGGCATCTTCCCTCGTTTTCAGCGCCAAGATAGGGGGAATTGCAGAGAACTCAGTCATCACATGGTTCGTTTTTCATCACAAAGACCATGACAATCATGCGGTGGATTTCTTTCAATGGGTACTCAGCGGTTACGGATATGCGATTGAATCGGACATTACATCTCTGGTTCTCCGGGCTCGAGCTTCAGAACGGACTCGGACTATGCAGACCATCTGTAGCAGAGCGTATGCTAGGAGCATTTGTTACCGGAATTATTGGCCATTGTATCCGCGACTTGTCTATCTCCTGTATCTTACGAGCGAAGAGATCAACCAAGGAGATGCCGACAGTACCAGCGGCGAAAGTGGCGATGAGGAGTGGTCTTCCTAGTAACATTGATTCGTGCGAGAATATGTTGATTGCTTTTTTTAAATGTGGACTTCTCTGCTTCGTTATTCAGCTGAGTTAACACTAAACTAGTCCACATTTTTGATTCACTATTACGCGCCGGGAAAAGCAGAATCTCATATCCGTAAGCCTTACCTATCGCCCGAACCGCTCAGATGGTGATGTGGGTCGTAATAGCCTGCTCGAAAAGCGAGACCTCTGCTGTAATCGTTCCTTGCCAGATTAGGATCCCCACTTGATTTGGAAGGATTGACGTGTCGTGAGACAGTGGACTTGCTCACAAGCCCGCTAGCTCCAATGATAGAGCTCTGAGCGCCCTGCTCATTGACATCGTATGCAGTGACTAGACGGAGATTCTCAAAACAGGAGCAGCCCAGTCTAGGACCTGGCTGAAAATTGGCTTGCATGCAGGAAGGTCGAACTAAATGAACTCGATTTCGTCTGCTCGTACAAGCTCATTCGGATCCACAGGATGGGCAACTGCAATGTCAGCCTACCCGACGGCGACATAAAAATATAATGCCTCACCCCACACTTGAACTCAAGATTCTTGTCCTTCTGTCATGCAAAATTGCAATCTTTACACATCGTTTCAAAATCCATTTGACCATCCTGTTCACACACAGTATTCAAAAGGCTCTCTGCATTGCCAAGACCATGGATCAACAAATACGTTCGACTGGGATTGAAGTCATCGATGCTCGCGTGAAAGAAATAATGCAATTACCGAAGAGACCCAACATCTTGGACGCTCCGTTTGACGAGAATTTCCCTGGGAGAACCATCACAAGGGACGTCGAATCAGAAATCATTGTTGTGGGCGCAGGATGGGAGTTTCCCTTTCATGCGACTGCCTTTGTAGCCGCTGGCGCGAGAATTACCGCATACGAAATGACCTCTGAGAAGTTTGGTGCCGGTCAGATTGGGATAAACATGAAAGACGATATTCTGGGCTTCCATCAAGCACGTATCTTGGCTCACCTGGTGCCTGACTTTACCCCTGAACACCTTGGAAGGTTACCAAGCGAGATCCAAGATATCATGAACCTTCCTTGTTACCAAGCGTTGAGTGAAAAACGTCGATCTATCATATCCAATGGGTCGCAGGCGTACAGAGACCTTCCCGATGCTGAAAAAATGTCGAAAAAGGAAGTGGTTGAGACGAAGAGAGGCATTCTTGAATACATGGTTGCTGTTGGAGTGCTCGAAGTGATATATCAAGAAGTAACAGTCGACATGGTAGCATCATGGCTAAAGAAAGATAAGCCAGTCTTCTTGATGACCGGCCGTCAACTCAATCTGGAGAAATCGGACCTGAATCACCTCATCGATAATCCCCGATTTTTGAAAGAATTCTTGTTGGATTCTGAAGATACAGAGAACTTTATCAAAGCCGTCTCTGACTTACAGCGAGCACACGCCGCTTCGGGATTTCCATCAAGTACTCGTCCACGCGTTGGAATCATTGGTGGTGGAGCGATTGCTCTGAGCTGTGAATTGGATCTAGGCAGATTATTGCAGCCAAACCTTGAAATTGTTGCTATCACTCCAGAAAAGAGGCTCAGACTCCCCGATTCACTCCTTCCTGCCCAGAGAAGTATGAAGCATCAGTTTGTTCCAGGATATGTATCCGATCTCGTGCTATGGGACGACAAGAATGCCGTTAAATCTGTGGAAATCACCAGATTCCCTGGGTGCGAAATGCAGTATATCAGCACTAGCCTTTTCGTCCATGTTCACAATGAGAACCTACCAGCCGGAAAATGGGGTACTCCTGTTCGCCACGCAATGGAAACAGTCACGAAGTTCCTCGACGAGAAAGCTCCTGATAATGGGTTGATAAGAGATCGCTACATTGGACCAGGAAGCTATGCACACGAAATATCGTTTCGAATAAATGAACCTTGGCACACGAGTCTAGAGGACGATGAAGTACTAATTGGAAGGATCAAACTTCTTATCGAACAAGACCCTGATCAGGTTACTATTATCGCGAGTGGAGATAGTCCCATGGTTAAGCGCCTCATATGGCTTACAGCATCACTAGGCTATCGTGGTCAGTTCTTTCAAGTCGTGCTACCCTCCCAATACCAAGATTCTCGAGAGCTACTACTTCGCGAAGAGCTCGAGTCGAAGGTAGAGTTTGTACGTCGACCAATACAAGGCCGCTTGAAAAAGGCCATGATCAACGGTGAAAAACTTGCCCTTGAGGTGCATGATTCAAATGGCGAACCTGTGTCCGATGTGCCGGACGTCGACTTTCTCGTCAACGGAATAGGAAAAACGAAGAGGACGCATCTAATCAATGCGCTAATTGAGAAGAAGTACATTCATGAGAATGATGCCGCCCAAGATGGTCCCGGTATCCACTCAGGCCATCCGATGTTGTCAGGTCACTACACCATTTTTCAACCAGACATTGGTGAGGACATCGTAACTTCTCCTGGTATATGGTGGAATCCCTGGACCACATCACCGAAAACCCAACCTCATGGGTGGGAGGAGGCATTCAACATTGCCTGCAGGATGCTAGGAAAATGTGACTAGGTGATAAGACTCTCGAGTAGTGTGATAGATGAAGCATGGCAATTCAATGAAGCTCGAATAGTACTGTAGATCACTTGGTAAGTAAAGGCCGTCGCATCTGCGGTGACCAGAAGAATTCCGCCTCTAATTAGCGTGAATTTGAAGAGGGAACGTACTGGTGTCAAGACTCTGTTGCATGGTTATCAAGCATCAGACTGTGCCTGGATTGGCGCTAGCCAGGCCCCCATTTTTAAATCACAATTGCGAGCTTGAAAAAGCAGGGTCTTCGTACGCAATAGCCCGACTTAGCCCACAGATGGTAGTGTGGGTCGTATTAGTCCGCAAAGTAGCCTGCAGGATGGGCGAGGTCTCTGCTGTAATGACTTGTTGTCAGATAGGATAGTCTGGCAACGGAGGTTTAAACAGTCCGAACACAGAGAAAGATAACAATCAAGCAGAGATGTCACAGATCTCCAACCTCAAAGAATTCAGTCGTTACCCTAACGCCCATCCGATGGTTTGGAATAACCTATTCGAACAGACGCCATGAGCCAGGACGGAGTCGGATCATTGGGTGTGAAAAGCTCACCTGCATCACTGACAACGCAATTTCCATCTTCAGAAGAGCTCCCTCAGGGATGCATCCCAATTCCTACGGCAAGTCCAGTTACGGATGATGGACTCGACAAGCAAGAACAAGTTCGGGCAGTCAACGATCAAAGCCGCTCGCAATTAGAACGGGCTTCAAGACTGGAGGTCAAGAGAATCCGTCAAATGTGCGGTGGCTTATACTCCACCGTGGTTAGCAAGATATTGGTGGTGCCGTCAACTCGATGGATACAGAATTGATCTGCCCTCGGATGTCGTGAGCTCGATATATCCAACACTTCTTCATCAGCATCTTCAGAATCGTCCAGAGTATGCGCATGGTTGTCAAATGCGATACCGTTGCCAAGCCCGAATCTGTATTTTGCACAGTTCCGCTATAATATCATGGACGTGGTCTTCCACGGCGAATCGCTCGTAGCTCTCTAAGTCCTTTTCACTTCTGAGCACTCGGCGAGAGAAGCGCCGACTGATGCCTTGTAGCTCAGCAAGGGATGCAAAAAGTCGAGCAGGTTCTCTTCCTGCTGGTTGTAGGTAATCACAGACCGCATTGTAGATCTCTCGCTGTTGCACTGGACATTCCGACCAAAGGCGAAGTCGCGTCGGGCAGTACTTGCCAGTTGGCGTCGGGATGTGTCCCTTTGTCGATTTGGTCGGCGTACCAACTTCTATTCGTTGGGAAAACAGCTCGTGGCAAGCTTGAACAAACTCTCGAAAAGCCGTGGGTTGGGTATGCGTTTCTGCCTTCCTGCGTAGCTCTGCTTCCCGCTTCCCGTTGTTCTCGGTCTTCCGCTTGCTTGCGTAGCTCTGCTTCCCGTTGTTCTCGTTCTTCCGCCTGCCGAAGTAACTCCTCTGCTCGCTGCAAAAGGCCCTTATAATCCGGCGAGATATTGTCAGCCATTAATGTGTGCGATGGTTGGACCCGGATTTTGAAAGACGTGACATGAAGATCAGTTAAGACGTTTGGGTTCCCGGTCGGATCGCGGATTAACTTTGATACCGTTCCAATCACTATCGATAAATGTGGGTCCTACTACAGCGTATGAAGTAAGACTGTCCATACTCATAGTAGACAAAGACCGCGAAAGACCACTAAGCTACTCCGTACAGAGTACTAATTGTTGATGGTGCATTCCTTTGATTCCGGACTATTCTTATTTCTCAATTTTGAACGTCAGTGCCGAAGGCTCTCCTGCCACATTGTCCATGTTGGGCCCATGCGTGAATCCCATCAGTATTGGCAAAGGTAGAATAAATGACGTAAGTCGTGGGTCTTGCCGTCTACATAGTACTAGTACTACTATGTCTCGCTCCTGCTCGCACTCGTCTGACTCGCTCATCGTATAATGAAGAGCTCGCCGCCCTTTACATTGCTATCGATGAACAGAAACTGATGGACTCCGAACGCCACACGACCCTGACGGATCTATGAATATACAAAGTTGGTTAGGGAGTGTGCTTGCTGTTGGGACTCCTTTGAAATAACTGGATATAGCGTCGGTCCATTAACTACATTGGGAAAACACTCGATATTGACTACTTTCGATGGCTGTAATCTGTAAAGAATTTAATTGCTTTGAACTTACTAATAAGGATTAGGACCCTGATCGACTGCGGAGATTTGATTCGAAGTGTTTTCACACTCCACTTGTGGAACTGAAGGGCACGGCTGATTGGACGACACTGGAATGGCTACCCTCTCTGCTTCTGGTGCCTGGCAGGCCTATATTTTGAATCACACGTGGGTGAATTTCCTGCATCGAGAAGGAACTACTCAATACAGTGTTGAGCTCTCTGTCGTATTAATTCTGCTGTGGAGTTGCCTTTTAATGACAGAAGCGAACTCAATCGCCCACACGATTTCTCTTCCGATTCTCCTCGCACTTCGATCGCCTGCAAATGGATGTCAGCCGTAGGGCATGTGACCCACACCAATGCAGTGAACGTGTTGAGATTTCTCCACAGGTCCATAAAGTTCTAGCGTTTGTCTCTTTCAGTTCCCAGTCACTGTTTCTCTTCCGAATCGCTGTTCCTGTTTTGAATACCCCAATACTGAGTGTGAAATGTGAGAACTCTGTTAGTACTATCCTCCTGCACCAGCCGTCAACCCAATCTACCCATCCTAGTCTCCTATCGACCAGCACTGCAGCCTATCTATTATCGCTTCATCAAATATATTCTTCGCACTTATTCGTTATCAGCTAACTCGTTCGGAAATTCAGCAGTTGGTGGGGGATACCATTCTGCAAAACATGGATATAGCTATGGGCCATCTTCCAGAGTTTCTCAATCGTGCGATCACGGCAAAACCAGAGGTCAGTTCTATTCACGCCAGGAAATTCTCCTGCTGATCAAAAGTGCTAGCTTGGGCTGGATGTTTGCCAATTCATAGAGGCGACTTCCCAGTTCGACAAAGCCGGCCAGAAGCTAGCTCGTGCCATTAGAGAATACGACGGGACGGAGTTATATTTATTCAGAGGGTTGACAGGTCGTCGTCCAAAATTGCAACGCAAAGGTCCGTTACAAGACGACTTTTTGACAGCGGTATGACTTGATGGTTCTAACTGTTAATATATTGTCAGGTGATCTCTCTCGTCCACACCACGATCCGCATATACCAGAACCCGATCATACACCAGATACCTCATGCATTAACCCAGCTTTGCTGCTTAAGCAGAGCGAGCCGTTAAGCGAAGACTCTCCAAGTAACAGGTTGGATGACAGGCTTGAGAGGTCGACCTTGGATAATCTGGGACAGAACTGGAGCAAAAAAAGTCTACCATCTACTGATACTATGTTTAGCATGGCAGACAGTGATAACCCTGATACTATTTCCTCGAACGTGGGCAAAATTGCAGCGATCAGTCTCCCAAGGTCCATTGAAACAGCAAATTGTTCAATTCCGGAGATCAAACAGGTCGTAACGCGAGCCAATATGCAAGCAAGTATAGAAGATGTGAGCGATGAAGATGATGATATTATTCCACAGAATAAACGAGCCCGGCCGACTGGTGATGGTGAAAATATGCAAGCAAATGTAGAAGAGGTGACCGAGGAAGGCGATGATATTGTTCCACAGAATAAACGAGTCCGGCCGACCGGCAATGGTGACCCTCCACAACGAGCTGGACCTAGGAAAAAGCCCGCTTTGAAGAAGAGCAGGGAAGCAAAGCTTGCACCGTCTGATGCTCAGAAGAAGTCCACAGACTTGGTCGTCCAGGAGGCCTCCCATCAGCAAGCTGACAGTCCTCGTTCAGTGACGAGGTATTCCGCTTTCAATCAAATGCAGTGTCTGTTTAGTCCTAGTAAGAAGAAAACCTTCTCCGAGTCTGCTTTCGTCGAGGTATTGGAACTGTTTGCAAAAGGTTTGCGGCCGGACCTAGCAAGCTTTCTAGAGACCCAAAGCAACCTTTGGCAGAAAAATCGCTTCTGGAGTCCTAACCCTCTCCATCTTTCTTTGCCAGAAGACCTGCCAGTAGGCAGTTCATGTCTTAGGCTCTTCCAGTACCTTCAGGACCTTGGAACCGAAACTGAAATCAATGTGATCAGACGTCGTTTTGCGCAGTTAAGACTACATCTGTCTTTCATACATCTGTGCAATGAAATGAGCAACCCTGAAAGCCCTCATTACAGAACCGATTTAGATGGGCGTAGGCCTGCGAGTCATGCCATGGACGATCTTATGAAATTGGAAGGCGGTGACCGGTTAGAACCCAAGGACCGTCGTCACTTCACCAACAATAATGCCAAGGGGAGAAGATGGTATCTGATCTCTCATTATATTGGATGGGGTTCGCTGATCATCTTCGACAACATTGATACAACTATGTGAGCAACCTGTATTCTGACTCGGACATCCACGCTGACCGCTGCCACAGTGCTACAATCGATCTTTCCAAACTTGCGGCTTTCATCACGTACGTCATAAACGCCCAGCCTAGGGTCGTAGCATTATGTCACATATATGGGCAGCCCGTCAAAGATCTTTTAAACAGCAAGAAGCCCACTTTCACTTTGACAGAGGAACAAGTCAAGAATACTATGATGATTTTATCAATTACAGTTGAATCCGATGGAAGTGCACATACGCTCTGGAAGCGAGTCAATACGAAGATCGATACAGATGTTTTCGAAGTTCTTCATCGTGATTGAAGACTTGCGAAGGAAAGTCCTTGTTTGATGTTGCTACGTCAAGACTACAAACGCTGACTAAAAACCTTTTTCCCCTTTTTCCCTTTTCTCCCCCTAAAATCCCCTAAAGAATGAAAACGTGCGAGGTGTGCCATGAGATCACGTGCTTAAATCTTGCTTAATAATCTCAATCCTTTGAAAAGGATTGAGATGACATCATACACCAATAAGGTAGCTCCACAGCTACCCGTTATGGATAGGAATAGAAAGTCGTAGAGACCAATGCAAGAAACTATACCGGAGATGCTGCATCTTCTTTGACCGATGTCGTCATGTCGTGGGAAAAGGTTTTTGGTCCGTTATTAGAACAACTGGAAAATCAAATGATGGCACGAAGCGCAGGAGATTTCACCGGTGTTTCGGATCTAGTGCAAGCGCCTGTGGCGGAAATACTGGACCTTCCAAAAAGCTCGTGGACTAATGCGTTCAATAAGTGGCGTTTCAAGCAGGAAGCATCCGCCTTTGAACTTGCATGTGAACCGGTAGTTGCTTCGGACCCTCTATGGTGCATCTCTGACCAGTATAATGTATCTGAGAGTGGTCAAAACAAGTCCGTTTTTATATTTCTTTTTCCGCGAAAAAATAGATTTTTGTCTGTCTGCCCCGTTGTGCCAGTTAATCAAGGAGATATCCTCGGCATCTTTGCTGGGAGAATCCGATTCTCCGACGATTTCGACAATCTTTACGGTATTCGAGGGCCTTTCGAAAAGTTGTGGTTAGACTATTCGCAGATTACCGGAACCCTGAATCAGATGAGAGTTTCGCAGCACGGTAATGAAGCGAATGTGCAACTTCATTGGGAGCCTGTTAACGAGCGTGGGGATAAAGATTCAAGAGTCTCTTGGATCGTGTCAGTTAGGGCAATCAAAGCTATTATGCCATTTGAGGAGATTGTGCGAGAAGCTCCTCAAAAAGAGCAATACCTGCTTCATCGATCAGAAATTCATGCCAGGCGAGGCTTCACGAAGAAGAAGCCCGAACCGTGAGTGGATGCGCATACATAATGTCTGAAATCGATGACGTCGTGCTCCCCAGATTGAAAACGAGCACAAGGTGGAAATGAAAGCAGCACCCCTAGCATTAAAGTATAAGGCTAGACTGTTTTCAGCATAGACTCACTCCTTAGCGGAAATTGGGGTGCCGCTAAGACGGAATGGGTCCAGGAACGAAACCTAAATTAGCCGCCAGCCGTCCCGAGATTTCGGGAAATTTGATTGGTTTCAACCATTCCAGCCATTCCATCACTTCCATCACTTCCATCACTTCCATCACTTCCATTGGTTTCATTACTTCTTTCAACTCCGCTACTTCCAATTTTTCCCATGTTTCAGCTGGCTGCGCCCCATTAGTTTAACTAAATTATTCATTCTTTGGTAAAGTTCAATTTATCGGAAGTAAGTCACAGACTGTATTAGACCGGCCATACTGCTTCAGCAGCTGCAACAAACAAAGTATCCTGGGATGCGCTTCCCAGGATGAAGTCGATCATAGGTGCCTATAGAACCCAGTAATCGAATCTTAAGCCGTAATATCATCTAGGTAATCTATCTTAAGACTGTGGCTGACCTGGGTAGCCTAGCCTATACCTATATGAATACTAGTCTTCAAGTCTTGAAAAGCTAGTCTTAGGTAGATGTATATCATAGGTAGAGGGTCTTAGGTCTTCAGCGATTCTGGGAGATGGATCTTAGGATAAATTTAAAAATGGACCAAAGGACATGGTATATCTCTAATAGGAATCTAATCCTCGAATGGAGTTATTCCTGGGACTGATTTCCTGGGATGTCTTGTTGTTCTAGCAGGAGCGGTAATCATTCATTGCAAGGTATGATGAATCATTAGTTGGTCTATCAGTTGAATGTTCTAGAAGATAAATCACACCGATTATAACAATGAATACAAAAAATAGCATTGATTGTTTTGCTTGTAATTTAAATTACAGCTATCGATTGAAAACAATATTTATGAGGGTGGGTATCCCGGTTAAGAATGTTTATCACCGAAAATCCCTATATTTTAATGTGGGCATATATGCTTTGGGTGGTCCTCAATTTTCAAGCGCCACGTTGTCACGTACTGTACACTAAGGGTGTATCCTTAGTAATATATTACGTTGCCTTGAAAATTACAAGTTGCGACCAACGATGTTAAGGTATTTTGATCATGGTAATCAATCTTGCTTTCCTACGAGCCGGCCCTAGGAATGATGAAGACCGCAAATTACACAGCCCTGCCACTGAACATGTTGATGTGCGGTGAGTAGCCTATATAACATGTGCTGAAGCTTAATTTGTTCATACTACATGCTTAAGACCAGCACATGATCTAGCTATCGACAGTAGATTCCTCGTGAGCCAAGCACCCTCAGGTATTGGCTCCCTCGTTGTGATTTTCCCTCAGGGTAGTTGCTCCCTCGTGGTAATTCTCCCTCATGGAAATCTTCCCTCAGGGTACTGGCTCCCTCGTTGTGATTTTCCCTCAGGGTAGTTGCTCCCTCGTGGTAATTCTTCCTCATGGAAATCTTCCCTCAGGGCACTAGCTCCCTCGTGGTGATTTTCCCTCAGGGTAATTGCTCCCTCGTGATAATTCTTCCTCATGGAAATCTCATGCGCTGCGCCCCGAGCAGCGCTTTTGGCTCGCGCGCCCCACTGGCAGTGTCGGAAGAACCATTTTCCATATTTTACAGCCTCAGGCATTCACAACTACACATGCTTTCTTATCTATGCCAAGCCGGCCCGTCAAAACGTACATATTCCCTAGCTTCAAATCGTCAAGGACCATACTAGTCCTCTGGATGTGGAGCTCAACATATACGTAGTATACATGGTGTACGAGGGTTGAGTTCAAGAACCGCACAAGTCTAATTTAAGCTCGGCATAGGATATTTGTCGTAAATAGACAGACGTAGGATAGGCGCCTATAGGGGATCACTACGACGTCAGCAATAGACTGACACAGGAAATATATCTACAGGGAATTATTACGATATCGTAAAAGGCCGACACAGGATTGATGCCATATCGTAAATCGTTCGACAGTGGCTAGCCGCCCGTGCATTGGCGATTTTTCAACAAAGCACGAGCTGCCTCATGGCATAGAATGTCTCAGGGCAGTTTAGCCTCAGAGCACGGGCTGCCTCAGGGCGTAAAATGCCTCAGGGCAATTTAGCCTCAGAGCACGGGCTGCCTCAGGGCAAATTAAGCGCAGCGCTTAACAGTTTGCGAAAAGTAAGCATTTGGCTACCTAGCGCGCCCCACAGCCTCCCCGAAATCTTATTAGACACGGCCGAGGCCCACATCAACCGTTAACGGAGTGTCATTCAAAGTAATCATGGAGGAGAATGACGTTTTATCGTTCCGCGAAAAGTCGACATTCTTTCCGACCGATGAGTCACAATTTGCCTAGAAAGAGACATTGACGTCGTATATAGAAGTAACTTGAACAAGAAGACACTATAGGCTGTGAAGCATATTTTACTAAGCCAGGACTGGAGATATGATAATCCGCGACTACCCATCACTCGCGCCATGGCGATAGCGGCTGATGACGTCGCTCAAATGACCGCACTGGGACGAGACCGGAAAGAGAGCCTGATGATTCCTGCACTCAGAACGCGGGCCATGAGGAGGCCGTCTCAGGTCTGTTCCAGGCCGAGTTGTGGGGGCCTGAGTTCACTGGGGCTACAGGTTCCACCGGGACTCGGGTGCTCGTACCTGGGCCGGTCCCCGACCCAAGGGTTTAGACCTAGGTCCATGCTGCACCCAGGTGCAGATGCACAATCCCCACAAATGTATAAGCTTTACAAATGCACGGTCCGTACAAAAGTACAGTCCTCACAAATGCACAGTCCTCACAAATGCACAGTCCTCACAAATGCACAGTCCTTACAAACGCACAGTTTTCACAAACGTGCAGCTCTTACAAATGTATAGTCCTCACAAATGTACAGTCCTCACAAAAGTATAGTTTTTACACATGTGCAGCTCTTACAAATGTATAGTCTTCACAAATGTACGGGTATTACAAATGTATAGCTTCTACAAATGTACATTCTTTACAGTGGTACAGTCATTACAAATATACAGCGTTGTTAGATGTATTTTCAAGGTCTTATGACTGAAAGTAAGACAGTCCTTTTCTGCTGGTACGGAGTACAGTAGTATATATCACAAACCTCGGACTTTTTAGTGATCAGTGCGCTCCTTTCGACTAGTTAGTGTGGGGATAAAAGGCCACGCGGGCTAGCTTTCAGATGCGTGAAACCTTATGCAGAGATAATGTAATGACTGGTTCTACCGCGAGATCGAGATGGCCAATCCGAGTGTGCGTTGGGTTGTTGCCAAGCGATCTAACTCATCTAAGGCATCTCCGTGGAGTGTTTTAGGAATCAGGTTTTGCAGCGGCTGCGTCGGTGTCTGGGATATTATTATTGGCGGCATTGTGGGTATCTGGGGGCTGGCGCGTGATGCTTACCCCTCACGGTGATCGATGCCTAATCTGTGCCAAGTGCTTGTGTATATACAGCGTAGGTCTTCGCCAGATATCTGTCGAGGACCAAGCGATTATTCTCGTACAATCTCACTTTGTTGTTCAAACTCTCTTAGTACTTTTTCTCGTACGATTATCTAGTAGTCGCTACTACAAGTGTTCCGTAACCCAAACCCACATACGGACTATCGATCCAACCAACCTCGGCTCCACTACTGAGCCGTACCTTCTTTACAGATAAGTTTCTTCTCGAATAGGGGCAGGCTTGATGATTTCGCTCGTGGCATGATAAAGTAGAAATTGATAACTTTCTTGATTGATCTGCTGGGCGATGTGGTAGACCCTATTATGCACGTGATCTGTGACTCACTCCCAGGCAACAGCGTTCATTTTGTCAAATGCTCCACCATGTCTCAATGTAAAACATGGCTTTGTTTCGCTGATCAGGGCACTTGTTTCTGTCAATAGAAATTCTTTGAACAGAGAGTTCGCGGACAGACATTCTATCAATAGAACTTCTGAGCAATTCGGAGACAGAGTTTCTATCAATAGAAAATATACGGGCAGACGATTCTGTAGGTAGAAAACGTGCTTGCGGAGATTTCTGTCCGTAGAATTTCTATTCATAGAATTTCTATTCATAGAATCATAATCGTCCGTCCACACAATCAGCGGCGTGAGTCGCTCCTAGAGCCTCCACAGACACCGGCCCTACTTTACAAGGGGCTGTGCAGCCCAGGTTTTGCTGCCTGAGGTTCATTGGTAGCGGGATTCGGTGGCTAGGGCGGAAAGCGCGTCTCGGCCGCCGGGAGGGTCCCATGCCTCTCCTACGGCCATCAAGCCCAGCAGGCCACCAGCCCCGGTCTCTTAGGGTTAGGGTTAAAGAAATTCATCATTCTCTGCTGACATAATAGATTATCATGTGACCTTGAGTATTCTGATCTATCTTAACCGGTTCTCCCCGCAGAACTTCTTTCTTCTAGCAATTACTCTGTGAGATTCCGACTACCTTACGTATTTTCCTCTTCACGCCGTGCGGTTGAAATCGAGACAGTCGCAACAAAAATCTCGAACTGCGATTATGACCCGTTGCTAACCTCACCCCAAGATGTTAGCATGGCACTCTCTGATCGAGATGAACCCGTTCGTAAACGCCCAAAATTAGAAGAATCGAACGCTTCTCCAGAAACCACCTTCAAATCTCTTCCCCCGGAAATCCGATTGATGATCTGGGAATATACATGGCCCGCGGCACAGGTTGTCGAAGCTGCAAGCCGCGAGAAATTTGATGACGATGACTACTATGATTTCACGATATTTCGTCGTCTTAGCTCTCTTGATACTCTTCTGCAGTCGAATTTCAGTTCTAGACCCGTGGAAGTACCGTCCCCATTAGAGAAATGCCCATTTCCAATCGCTCTCCAGATATGTCAAGAATCCCGCTTGCACACGCTAAAGACATATGTCTTGATCCAACATCCAGACTTGCCAGAATGCTCTTTCTACTTCAATCCCCGTCAAGACCTTCTCTGGTTAAGTGGCGATATCGCAGACGACACCGAGCGCCTCGAGGAGCTGCAATCTTCCTATCAGGCTTCCATTCATCACTTCAAGACTCTTCTTGTTGAAGATATAGAATGGGAGGGCTGGGAATGGGACCCATCGTCTTCCCCAGGCCTGTCAATTCTGCCTGCTCTGCGGACTGTCGTTCTGCTAGAGGATGACCATGACGATGATGGTACTTTAGTCACATATTGTGCTCAGGAATCCCAGGAACGTGGTATGGAATACCGGAATGATTATTATGCGGCCTGCGAGTCCATGAAATCCGACATGCCATATCGGCTTGAGTATATGGATCGTGGTGGAAATTCCTACCTCGGCATATATGTTCCTCACAGAATGATTGATGCAGGCAGGGGATGACTGAGCTCGGGAGATTCTGTGATTGTGGTTAATTGGATGTAGGCTGAGTGCCGTCGGTTTGCGCATGTTACATTTGTTTTTTCAACTCCCAGGGCGACTCACATGCATTCCATTTCTTGAGGCAGACGGAGAACTTGATGGGAAGACAGCTTCTATCATTTAAAAATATAATAGGTACCACCGCCACACACTAGACTTGAAATCACAACTTTTAGGTCGCGCTACAAGCTGGCTTGCGTTGATAGATCTTGACTGTGTCAAGACACTAAGAAGCAAAGGCACTAAAATGCAGAGACAACCATAAAATTTATCAAAAGTCATAAATCAAAGGTGTGTCTAGACCCTGAGCGCAGAGCCTGCCAAATAGTGCAGGCACCTTGTAGTGTAAGAATTATAGAATATAGATACTCACAATAAGTGCAAAGACACTAACTATTTGTCTGGGCACCCAGGTGTAAAGACAAGAGGCTAGTGAAAAGGCAGATAGATAGCGTAAAAGCACTAATATGGAAGAACATATAGGTGCTAGCACTATTGATTATAACTGCACTACACTGTAGATACACAAATACGTTAATACACTTGAATGCAATCACACTACTATATGGACACACATAGGTGCTAGTACACAATAGCTGTGCAGAAGCACTAAAAGTTTGTGAAGACACCATGCGGTAAGAGCACGAGAATAGTGCGGGTACTCTTGTGTAGTGCCAATACACACAGGCGTAAAGGCACTGTTGTCTTTTCTAGAAACATGCAGGCCTAGCTGGTGTCCACGCACACAAGTGTTCATGCGTATAGGTGTCAGGGCACTAGTTAGATCCCCTAGATTGGTAAGAATCCTCCGAGCCTTAACTGAAATGGCCTAGCGTTGATTGGGGTGTCAGAAAATAACATTGATTGGTTCGAGGCGCTGCACTTTGTTCCTCAGACTTTTAGTTGATCAGTGCGCTCCTATCGACTAGTTAGTGTGGGGATAAAAGGCCGAGCGGGCTAGCTTTCAGGCCGTGAGATGCGTGAACCTTATGCAGAGATAAGCGTCTGTTTAAGTGGGGCAGCCATTGAAGTCTGTGATGATTTCATGTGTGGCCTGATGAAGTAGAAATTGGAAACTTTCTTGGTCGATCTGCTCGGGGATGTGATAGACTCTATCTTGCACGTGATCTATGACTCACCTCCAGGCAACAGCGTTCATTTTATCAAATGCTCCACCATGTCTCAACATAATACATGGGGCTTCATCTGGTTGACCCTACCAAATAAACCCATCCATTGAAAAGTAACGATCTAGAAGGATGAATAGTGGAGACTCGCCGATCATCTTATGCAAGCCCCCTCTTACAATGCCCAACATTAAATTTGTTCACAGGGTCACTGTTAATAGTAGCAATAAAGAAAATAGGGCACTTGTTTCTGTCGATGGAAAATCTGTGGACAGATAATTCTGTGGGTAGAAAACGTGTTTGCGAAGATTTCTGTCCGTAGACTTTCTATCCACAGGATCAGTCCGTCCACAGAATCAGCTGGGTGGGTCGCTACGAGACGTCAGGGTCTCCTAGCACCACCTTACAAGGGGCTGTGCAGTCCAGATTCTGCTGCCTAGGGTTCGCTGGTGGCGGGTTTCCGTGGCTAGGGCAGAAAGCACGTCTCGGCAGCCAGGAGGGTCCCATGTCTACAAGTATAGCGGCAGCCAGTTGTCGGGGTGGGCTCTGTGGCCCTGGCCATATGGCCCAGTTGGCTATGAGGACGAGTCCATGCGCACGTGTCCAGGTGTCGATAGCCTTAGTGCCCTCGCCTGCGGTCCACGGCTCTACGTCTACGCATATCTGGCTCACTCAGACACGTAGACTTGTCTTTACTGCTGAACAGGACACGAGGCTCTCGGCCACTGTCCCGTTACGATGTATAGCTGGCGTAGCCATACATCAGGTTTCACATATCGCACTGAGGCTTCTTGCAGAGTTCGGGGTCATCCACGGGCGGATCATATTAAGACTTGCCCTCGTAAGCGCAAATGATTCCTGCACTAGGTTAGCGCTTTGGTTAATTAACTACGTCATAAGCGATGAGTCACCCAATCAAACTGAAGCACTAGCCGCTAACGAGGGTTGAGCGGGACCCACTTCATGATTGACCACGTTTTACTCGTTTTTCATTTCCTGTTCCTAGCACAACCCACGATTTTTGCTGCCCACGATTTTCTGAGTCATTTCATCATCTTTGACGAGCCGTACTTTTGGACGACCTCTCTTATTGATACTATAACGCTACAAGGTACCCATGCTTTGTGTCCATGGTTTCTAACCCTTCGATATCCGATCGAGCGTTGATGTATTTACTAACAGCGATCCCACGGTTTTTGCTGATGAAATTCGTGGTTTATAAATGAGTTGTGATCCCCTATGCTCTGGTATCCCTCATGGGCGCTAGGCCTTTCATTGGTACGGTGGCAGCTATCATTCCCCTGCGGAATAACAGTTCTCATGGGCTACCACGGTTTGACGATCACTGTTGTCCCATACGGGGTTCAAGCTCCTATGGGCTGCCACGGTTCACTCTGTCCTTTCTGTTCCATGTGGGCTCCAAGCCCCTAGGGGTAGCAGCCCTTATGGGAAGACCAAGCCATGATAGCCCGTAGGAGCTTCAACCCCGCATGGGAGAGCAGCTCACATGGGTTACCACGGTTTGTCTGTCGCATGCGGGTTGCCATACCCTGTGGGCTATTGTTTCTTGTGGGATTACGACTCACATGGGAGGCCATAATTTGTGCATCCCCTGTGGCCCATTGTCTCCCGAGGGATCGTTTTTCATATGGGAAACCACGATTTTGTCATCGCACGCGGGCTGTCATCCCATGTGGGCAGTGATCTTTTGAGGGATAACCATGGGGTATGATGGTTTCTCCGTTTCACGCGGGTTGCTGACCCATACGGGATAGCATTTGATACCATGATTTGTCAATCCCTTGTGGACTCTCGTCTCATGAGGGGTAGTGCAACGATCTGTCCATTGCACGAGGGCTGCCGTCTCATATGGGCTCCGGTGTGCGGTAACACGCCAATTGTCACCTAGAAGTTGGTTCCACCATATTTTTACGCTCTATCATGTTATTATACAGAGTACAGTAGCTTACAGTTATGTAAAGCTTTTGGAATATTATTATTCTGGAGCTTTACCTGATGTAGTTTAGAGCGTGTTATATGTTGGAAAAGATTTGACTCTTGACAGCCACTATCTTACATGCCTTATGGTTGAAAGAAGTCAATATTCAAGTATCATGTCTTGGGTTCCAGCATAGACTCTGCTCTCCCACATCATTTCTACCCACACTTTCACATCTTCTGGGCTTATGGCGTCCTCATCTTCTGTATCTTCATCCAGCCAGTCTCCGAATACATCCAGGGGATCAAAATCGTCGTATGACGTGAGAATGAATGAGTCTCCTTTTCGGTATGCGAATTTGAAATCTTCTTTAACGAAGCAATACACCGGTCGTTTCCCATTTCCACTCCGATCTGTGAACCAAAAACCAACGACTACGCCATCATCGATGAATATAGGAGCTGAACGCAGCTTACAATCTGGATGATCTTCGTCGAAAATAAGATCTCGTTCCAGATAACTTTCTGACTCTATTGAGGGGAGTGGTGTGTCTGGATTGATGCATCGCATCTTTTTTGCAGCTTGCTGATCGGATGAGCGGCGACACGACTCGGAGCTAGGCCGTTGAGTTGACGATTGATGGGTTTCCATGTTTTCTGAAATGCCAGAGCACTTGCAGCACTTCTTGATAGAGTTGATGGATAGTTCACGAACTATTACACTGTCATTAGGTATGCTTCTCATGCTGATACTGGGTACTATACCTCTGGTGTCACTGGGTTTCTTTCAATGATGGGGGAGAAGTGAAAGAAAGCAGACCAAGAGTGCGGACGGAGGCTTTTATATACTCGGACCACCAACTAGTTTGGCATCCTAGGATGCCGAAATCCAAACCGTGTCTGCGATACTACAACCAATCATAGACTAGGCGGAAGCACTCAGTGATCGATAGGTGGCTTGCTAGCAGGCTCTTTCAGTACGCTTGAGCATGGGGGGGGGGGGGGGGTGGTGCTCGTTCAAGAATTCGAGGACCACTTGGAAGCAAATTCTGCCTATCCAAGACCACATGCAGGACTATACATGCCCAATCATTGATGCCGGAATCAGCCACATTGGTATCCAGAAAGGTGCTGGGTTGCTCCTGTGCATGACTACGAATCATACATGAAGTGAGCTTTCCAGCAGTGTCCTCCCGAAGAACTCCACCTCAGAGTCTTCCTCTCATCCGATGAAACTCCATTACCAGATATACACTATATGTGAGGAATCAAGTCTAGCGCCTGAGATGATTATGGTGGTTCAGCTATCTATCACTCACTGTGAGTAGTTTCCGCTTCAGGATAGCTGGCGCCGACTGAGCAACGAAGAGGCATGGTGCTGTTGGTAGTGTCATGCATGATCTTCATGCTCGGTTAGGACGAATCGAAGCTCGACTTGTCGATGGCAAATGCTCTATTTTAGGGTCATACTACGCTGTGATTCAGCATGGTTGGTGGCCGCCTTTCACACCTGATTGGACTTACGAGGCTAGGTTTTGCATAATGGGCTTGCTCATCTCCACTCCACTTTCATGCACCGGATTGGCGTGAAATCATAAGAGTTGGATCGCTCAGCCCCCTTGAAATGGATCAAACAGGTATAAATAGTGCCAACTTCCCACCGTAGGGTAACTCTGTCCTCTTGAAATTCTTTCACCAACACCTAACACGTCTATCGAAATGGAGACGCAGCAACAACCTACCACGGTCCGGATTGATGACTGGCATGCCCTCGGTTTCATATATGGAGTAGAAGAAGGGATTACGACAGAAGCTCCCGCAGATATATTACTTGAATCTCCTCCCTCCACCATTCCCTTCGATGAGGATTCACCTCTGCATCAATTACCTAGTGAACTATTGCCACCCAGTGAAGAGGTTGGCCACGCGGCGAGTCCCCTGTCACCGGTCGTTGAAATCAGTGCCGATGAGGAGGATGATCCTACCCGACCGCAACGTCGAAATAGGGGTCGTCGTCCTGATGATCGAGAATGTCAAGACACAATGGATTCCGGGATTTCGGCACCGCCTCTACGCAAGCGGAAAAGAGAAGATGTTGATGCGGTAGACTTTCGGTCTAAATTGGTTAGAAGGGTTTGTCTGAGTGTCTCAACCTCGGCTAACAACAATCCACAGAAACAACTTGTGAAGGACGTCATAGAACCATATGAGGCCTTGGAAAAGGAGAACAAACGATTGACTCAGGAAAGACGTCAATGGCAGAAGGATCAGGAAATTTTACAGCTTAAAATCCAATTTTTACAGCGACAAATCGACGAGCGGAAGCCGCGCAATATTTTGAAGTGTGCTCTATGCCATCGAACATTCAACGAGAAGTGGAAATTCCTGGGATGTGGCCATACTCTGTGTCAGAATTGTGTGGAGGACATCAAGTCCAAGCGTTCCTTATTCGAGTATCCTTGCCCTTATGCTAAGTGCCAGAAGCCGATTTTATCTTGTTTAGACTTCTATCCAAACGTGGTGGAAGCATAGTACTGGCCTGAAGATGAGAAAAACGATAGCATTGCTTATAGTATAAAGTTTGTCTGTGCCTGTTTCCTCCCGCATCACATTTATCAATATGTGGCTGTCCTCTCACAGATGCTACAACTGTAGGGCATTGCCAAAAAAAACCGCCGTTTGGCCGTTTAGAAAGGAACAATACTGCACTAAAATCGAGTATACTGTATAATATGCAAGAAAAAACCGAGAATCACATATATTGGAAAGAACGCTCGAACTCAGTAAACTCAGCAAGATTGACTAGTCCGTTTTCTGATCTGTTTACAAATGACAGTGTTATTAGGAAAGTTAGATGACTATCCCGGATATGGAGATGACAGCGCGTAAATCCACGCTGAGACCGATATGAATCCTGATTGGTCGTCCCCTTGCTTTCTATGCTCTTGCACTAGCTTCTCAAAGAATTTCTCAACATGAACTAAGCCTATATGAAAACAATTGAGTGGCACGCATCCAAGGAAAGTAGGAACCAGCCCTGCTGATGAATAAATAAGCGAAAGAGAATCAAGAAAAGTCAAAGACCCAATTTTGACGGTGGTACGCGGGAGACCGTGCCATGCACCTTTTCAGCGTGGATGAGTAGATCCTTCTTGTGATCCATCTCAAAGCTGCAAACGTTGCATTGAACCTTCTTGCCTTTTGGCCAGACGGGTTTAGCATGCTTTCGCACAAAGTGTCTGCTGAGCGACCCAGGAGTATTATAGACCCGAGTCCGCTCTTGGACCGGCAGCCGAGGGTTACCCACGCAGAGAAAACAGATAACTGGTCTTTCGGTGTTCTCCTTGATAAACACGGAGGCGATGGACTCACGGAGAAGCACATGCTCTGCATTCTGCTCTGGTTTTTGCACAGTGGTTTCTCGGATGGGCGATGACGAGGTAAGGGGACGACGAGGTAACGGTGCACCTTCTTCGACATCAGAATAGTGAATCACCGCGTAGATCCCCCGGATTCGACGACGAAGTTCTGCTTCCACGGTCGCCTCCGGCATGGTCAGGATTCCATCCATCAGGCGTAGCAGCTGTGGAGTGACCGCGCCGGACTGCTGGAAAGCAGTCAAGACCTCTTCATCCACCACTTTTCCCGATAGTTGTCTCTCGCTATCAATTACTGGTTGCTCACGTTTGTAGCGTTCGAGATTTTCGCGCACAACCCGGTTCCGCTGACATTGTTTCTCATTGCGAAGCAGGCGGTTCACTCGCTGATACTTGGACTCAGCCCGGTGGTAGCGACGACAACTTGGGGGGCACCTTTTCTTCTGTGCACGATCCGCTTTCTTCCGACGGCAGAATCCCCGGCAGTGAAATTTGAACTCGTCGCGCAGCCGATCGCGTTGCTGCCTGCGCTGAAGTACTCGGCTGGCGAGCTGCATCACCCGTTCCAGCTTATCCACCGCTCTGGACAGCTCTGGTGTGATTCTCCACGGACGGCGAGGGTCAATCGAAGCGCTCATGGATCGTGCAAGCCGGATGAGGTATTTCTCGGGTGTCAGACCACGCACGGCGGCCTGAGCGTCCGCTTCGATGCCCACGCTGTAATGATGGACGAAAGTACTCACATCCGCGTGTTGCAACATGATGTTTTGAAGCTCATTGCTAATATCAGCTGCGCAAGACGGAGTTAGCAGCATCTACTATCAGGCATCCGGCACCAGAAACTTACGGCTGTTGTTGAACGCTTTGGCAGCACCGTAGCGAAGGGCATACGGTCTCATGGGCTGATCAAAGCCAGTTATCTGTCCACCGCGGCGTAGCCGATATCGCAGACTACCTCCGGAGAGCCGTTGGTCGAGGACGATCCGAACACCATCACTTTCGCGGATCGCTTGGCAGAAGACATATTGATCCAAAAATTTGTCCTTCAGTGGGAGATCTTGTTGATTCAGCCCTTGCAGCACTCCCAGTTCATACAATCTCTCCGGACTGGTGATGCTCGGTGACTTAAATGCTTGGAGGCGGAAAAGCATGCCGAGGAGAAAGACATGTGGACTTAGGATTAGGGTTGGGTCAAAGATTATCTCGGGAATTGTAAATGGGTCCCTCGTTCTCGTTAGCCATAGTGTGTTGCACAGATCAAGGGAACACTTACTGGGGTTTCGTTTCCAGAAACGTTTTGGTAGAAGACAGCGTCAGGTCGATGAGCAATCGTGGGCGGTCTTGTTTTGAGTCGCGAATGAGACGGAGGTATAGGTCCCGATAGCGGACGTTCAGGAGAGCCTCCGGCCGGCTCCCTGTGATCGCGGCGAATTGACAAAAAAGGAGAAGCTGTATCCGCTGCCATCCGATATCGAAGGTCATCTCCCTCGTCGTTAACAGCACCCGCGCAAATTCGGCTAGATCCTCGATATACATGATCGGTTTCGGACGCGGCCCTATGCGAAGTTGCTTCTCCACTGCAATCTTTGCAATCACCTAGATGATGTTGTTAGGCTCGAGAAGAATCACAGAATCACGAAGGCGTCACTCACATCGCTCATCTTCTTCATGGCTAACGGGTCCAGCCCATGCCCCATTT
This sequence comes from Trichocomaceae sp. PYS4502, assembly GCA_023625875.1. Classification (NCBI taxonomy): domain Eukaryota; kingdom Fungi; phylum Ascomycota; class Eurotiomycetes; order Eurotiales; family Trichocomaceae; species Trichocomaceae sp. PYS4502. Next base: position 231,144 of record JAMAFX010000022.1, read on the forward strand.
CCGCTTTGTAGATCAGATGCCACCACTTCCAAAACGTCTCCAGTGAGGTCTTGCTCTTGATGCCCGGACATCTCCGGCCACCCTTTCCGCGTCGACGGTCACATCGCCACTTGAGAAAACCGTACAAAAACCGAGCGGCTACATCAGGGTCGTCCAAACCATGGAAACACTCTTTTGGCTTCCGCCGCGTGAACTGACAGTAACTGGACAACTATATATCAGAAGAAGAACACTAAAGAAAACGACGAGCGACAGTAAACTTACCGATTCCAGAGATACCTAGTTTCGTCAAGCTTCTCTCGGGTGAGTGGGCTATACCGCTGTTGCCGTAGTTGTGAGACGTCGAGAGTCTCTGCTGCAGCTAGGTAGTATTCAGGCGGATGTTCAACCTCATCTTCGTAGGGAAAATGATCTTCCTCCTCGTCCGAATCGGAATCCTCACAGTCAAGATCTTTCTCGGATTCATCATCTGAGACACTGCTATCGGAAGTATCGTCGTCGGGATCGGACGAGAAGACGCTCGGTGAGTCGGCGCTGGTGACGCTCTCGTTGTCAGAAATGGCCATGTCTTCATCGTTGCGTGTGAGAGTCATCATGAATAATAGCGTAGTGACGCAAGGAAACACCAGTTGGGGCAAAGATAGGAACGGCCGTAGAATCTGGATCAAAAGTTAATCGTGAGGGCAGGATGGGGGAAGGGAAAGGTCTTTTATAACCTGAAACGAGACTCAAGGGAAAATTTAGGCGCTTAGAAGCCCAAGGAAGGGCAAGGACGAGCTTCAGCATCGTCAAGACCGTGATTGAGAGCGACACAGAACCGCCGACAGGAACGAGCAACGAAAATCATGGTCGAGTGGGTCCGTTAAAACGGCGTGGAACAACGGACGTGGTTGGAAGGGCAGGTGCGTGGTGGAAACGGATATTGCACGTGATCTGGGACTTGGCAGGGCTTGGCGGTTAGTGCGACTGGTAAAACGGCGTCGAACCACGCCGATTTTGGTATCTCACTAACCGTCTGAACGTATAATGGAGTATCTGACAACTCCTGGATATGTATATGCGTTTCAATCAGCTTACATATCAACGACTAGTTGATTATCTAGGTATAGGTATAAAGCCGAGATGAATCTCACGATGACAACTCTTATCTAGGTACGTAGAATTTAAACCTGCAACCTGAAATGCTTCCTTGAGAAAGTAGAAACGAAATGAGTGAATATATATCAAAACGATGACCACCAAATATAACCCGAATGTAAGCACACACAAGTATATCGTATTATTTAATTTTCTATTTAGTAAAAGCAGGACCTGTGAATTCCCGCTTCCGGTTAGTTTTGCCGTGTTGGGCCTAGTGCCCCCGTACGCCGTAT